>VDFB02277603.1:0-71828 GCA_007258455.2 Sequoia sempervirens
AAGGTATGAAGAGAGTTCTGATTTATAAATGCATCATAACAGCAGTTCTCTAAACTGACATGGCTTTGATATTTATGAGGGAAGTTGGAAGAATAAACTCTTAGTGTCAACTGAAACTGAAGTGCAAACTTTATCTAAATTTGATGGCTTTAAGAGTCTAATGGAGAGTTACATTTTAAAAACAAAAAGAAATCAGTTTGAACAAGTTGTGTCCCTTACTGATTTACAAATGACTAAGAACACAGTGGAGGAGATTAAATCAGCTTACTTGCACACGATCCATGACAAAGATATGGCAATCAAGTTTGCAGAAGAGACTTGGGATGCGTACTAGCAAAAGGAGAAAGAGGTTGATAGGCTTTGGCTTGACCTTATCCTAGCTCACTACCCACTCTACCAAACTAGAACTCAGACAACTGTTGCAGCCATGAACAAGGGACAAATGGTAGAGGCAAGGGACATGGAGACCAAACAACTAGTGGAAGATATGAGTGGGCTCCCAAAAGATTTTTTGGAACCAATTTGCTCACCAATTTATGAAGAAGACTTCAACAGTATGTATTACTATATGATGATTGTAGCACACTACTTATTGATGTGGGCACATATCACAAGGAAGTGTCAAGCCTTGTGGTTGGTTACCCTCCTAGGAGACCACCAGATATGAAATGTGCAAAGGAGACAAATGAAGATTGCATAGGGAGTGTTATGACACTAGGAGATGTAGTATATTCATGGGATGTATTGATTTATGGAGACAAACGTTTTGGATTTTGAAAAGTTTTCAAACAATGTTCTAGAGCTTGCTGGAAATTTCAGAAAAGTAGCATGGAAAGGTGGTTTAAAGATTTTTACTTATGTAGTTTTGGAGAAAAAAGGATTTAAACATGGCATCTACATGTTTGACAATCCATCCTTTGGATTGAGTGATGTTATATATTATTCTAATCTTTCTTTGGGGATGGTTTTGATGACAACAATTGCTCCTCGCATTTCAATTGTTGGTGCTTTCATGGATGGGCTACAAGGGATTACTAAGGAAGTCACAAATTCTCATGATATGCATGTTGATTTGGATGGCACTTGGAGTTATGTTGTGCACCTTTCTAGGCATGTTGGAGATCATTCTTGGTTGGGTACCCATGCTTGGGATCCTCAACAAGGATTGATGAAGTTAATTGGGAATGGAAGGGAGGACCTTTGGAGGTAAAAGGATGAAAATTTCAGAATTAATGATGTTGTTCCTTTCTTTGCCAGCCATTTGGTGATTCCATTTGCTTATCTACAAATGGATTGGAGAGAGATTCTAAGGATTGGAGTAATGAACGAATGGTTACTCTTGGGAGTGTTACTTGGCAAAGAATGGATCAAAATTTCAGTGTTGAGCTTGTTTTTGGGTTGGAGGTCAGTCACTTCACTTTTTGGTTTGCTCTCATTCAAGGGAGTTGGCACTTTCTTCTTTGTGAAGGAAGTAAAAGATTTCAGTTGGAGATTGCTTGGAGGTGTTTCCTAGCCACTTTTGAGTTATTTTGGTGCAACACAATGTTTTTCACGCATGCTTGTACTTGGGAAATTCATTGGTGCTGTTGTTCTTTGTATAGAGCACTAAAATCAAATTGTACTCCATTGATTTCAATTTTAAACAATAGACATTATTGTTTACTTCAGACCTTCCTAACTCAAGGAGTTCATCTTATGAAGTTTTGTGATGTAAACTTTGATAGTTTACTCTCAGTGTGGGTTCAAGACAACGAACTTCTGCATGCTTTGGTTCATCATTCAATGACCTTTGGAGTTGGAATAGTAAGTGTTTTTTCTAGTCTTCATGGTTGTATCATATTAGTACAAAGGAGACATGTTAGATCCATATGGTGTTATGTTGGTGAGTTTTTCGAACTCTTGCAAAGGATCGCTTTCCTTTTTGCGAGAAGATTGGAGTTCGCATCTGTAGTTATGACTTGGCATGACACGTTGAGGAGGTATATTGAAGAGTATGGTTTTGGGTTGAACAGATATTTCTTCCAGTTGCCCAAGATCATGTTAGGTACAAGGATTGCAGTTATGGACCTTACTGGGATGCTTCAATGGGAGATGTTTTATGATATAGGTTTCAACCCTTACAGGTATTTCAATTTGGGAATTTATGATGATTACATTTTTGGGTTCTTGGAAAGGAAAGTGCAGTGTGGGCACGATGGATTGTGATTTATGATCAGGGTGGTGCAGTGTCAACATGGTGGATCTTTTTTGAGATTAATTTGGAACCTTGGAATCACATTAGTTTGCAATCTAGTAGTTATTGGGAATGAGAAAGCCGATGTTAGCTTTTTGGAGTTTGCTCCTATGGTGCCTCAGTTTGGTTCTTTCAAAGAGCAATTCTCTGAGGAGTTGACTGAGTTTATGCAGTATTTGATTGCTCTTCTTACAGAAGGTTTTTAGGAGGTTTCTTGTATTGCTACTTTGCAGGACAGTACCTTGAGAAGATGGTGCTACAGATATCCTAGGTTGTCTTGGGACCTTGGAATCATTCTTGGTTTCAATTTGGATCAATTAGATGATTGTAGGGTTGTATAGGCATTGCTTGAGGACAAGCAATTTTTGAGAAGGGCGAACTATAATGTCCCCATTTTCAGGTTCTCTAGTAGTGTAGTTGTCATTGGCTTTTTGGGTTTGTGTCATCATGTTTAGAGGGGTAATTTGATGTTACCAGTGAGCTTAGATGGTTTTAAGAAGTCATATGACACTTTCAGATGTTATTTTTGGCTTTTGGGTTGTGCTCCAAGATTCTTGGAGGGAGCGTCTATTTTTAGTAAGTCACCTAGTTGGGTTTGTTTATCATCTTATCATCAAGATCACTCTTAGATAGTTAGATTTCAATTATGATGCTTTTCGACCATTTTCGCTAATTGGGTGTAATATTGAGCTATATTTAATTATTTTCACTAAGGTTGTCTTTTTAATTAAACACATTTATTGGGAACCTGAATGTTATAGCTCGTTGGAAATAGGATGGAAAGTTTTAAATGATTGAATGCTTAAAAGTGACTTTAAGTGCCAAAAATGTTTTAAAAGTAAATTAAATCACTTTTTGGAGTTAAAAGGCTTAATAAATTAATCGAGTGATTTTTAAAAGGGAGTTTCTGGAAAGCCCTAAAAAGCTTATAAAAAGAAGTTTGGAGCTCATTTTGGATTCATGTTGGGACTTGATATT
Source organism: Sequoia sempervirens (assembly GCA_007258455.2). Classification (NCBI taxonomy): domain Eukaryota; kingdom Viridiplantae; phylum Streptophyta; class Pinopsida; order Cupressales; family Cupressaceae; genus Sequoia; species Sequoia sempervirens. The sequence goes on from VDFB02277603.1 coordinate 3,212, forward strand.
TGGTTTTCTTTTAGTTGGAGGATCTGGTTCTCTTCTTCTTGGTTTGAGAGGACGAAATCCTTTATAGGCAACATTCTCCATGTTGGAAGGCACAATCTAGAGGATTACTCGGTGATTTCACATAGGGATCACAGCTGCACTTCATTGTTCATTTACATTTCCATATCGGACAAAAATTGCTGATTGTGGAGTGGCAGATTGGAGGTCTTGGAAGTTTATTTGCTGTTCATTCTTTCTCGGTTGCTGGCCGTACCACTCACATTGTTGGCCACACCCGCCTAGGGAAACGCAAGGCTTGTTTATTGCTGGATGCCTAGGGTTTATAACATTTTTTTGCTGTGTTAAGGGCACCTAGGGTTGGAGATCAGGTTTCTATCATTTGGGAGCATCTATATTCAGTCTTGGAGGTGTGGCATCCAATTTTTGGAGCTTGCAGGGGTTGTTTGCAAGTGGAAAAAATTGTCAAAGTCAAATAAATTTTTTGGGTATGTTTTAAATAGATATGTAATGTCATTTTATGAACTGGGTCGCTCCTACATTTGAGAAAAAGTGTGTTTTCAAATAAAAAATTAATTTGGAATTTTCAGCTTCATGTATTCCTGAAAATTGTCATCTTTTGAGTTATTAAATTTCTGCAAGTTACTTTATTATTTGCACTTTATTTGTCATCTCAAAACCATCACAAAAGTGTTGGAAAATACATTTCAAAACACATCAAAAAACAAAAAAAAACAAGGACCGATTGATGGTGTATGTTACAGTGGTTGAAAGTTATCCTGACTTGGTCCTTGAAGGCCGCCTTGAGCAATTTTTTGGGGAGTAGGAAGACAAATCTTTGGTTTACAGCTTTTTGGGTAAAACAACATTGATTCAAGAGATCTACAATTGGATGGAAATTACCTGGGGCAACAATGGCTATTCAACTTTGGCATTGTTATGGAATTGGTGTGATAATGGTTCATGGTTTTTTGGTAGAATTGAATTGTATATGTGCTGTTGGAAACCTTTTATTTGATTCTTAGAAGGAAGTTATTCACAAAGTCCCTCTTTGAATTTGATTTTATAGACTTTATTTGTGGCCGAGGAATCCAGATATGGTCAAGCAGCTGGCTGGCCCAATTGGAGTTTTTGTTAAATTTGAAAATGAGAAATTTCTTCACAATTTTGTGAGGGTTTGTGTGGTTGATATTTATAAAGTCTAAACCCCTAAATCACTCCATTCGGGTTGTATCTACATTTGGTTCCTAGATTCGCTATGTGAATTTTGAAGGTCTTCCATTCAAGTGTTTCTAGTGTAATCAGTTTGGGCATAAGATAATTGAGTTGCACCTCTCAATAGTTCTTTGGTTCTCCTTAGTCTCAGCCTTGATGTTGGGTTAGAAAGGAAGGCTTAAAAAGTTTCATTTGGAGAAACTATTGTTGTTTCTTTGCTAAGAATCAATGTTCTCCTTGTGGCATGGATGAGGGCCTTTGACATGGTGGGAGTTCTTCAACTTTTGGAGGTTTTTCTTAGCTTGATAAGTCATCTCCACTGGTGCTTCTTTGAGATTTTAATAGTCTCTCACATGACTAGCTAGAAGGCTAAATCCGAGTATGGAACTACTACAAAGTGTGGAGTAGGGAGGTTGGAAGCTTGGGATTCAATTGGTGATGGTTCTCAGTGGACTATGGAGGTTCTTTTGTGATTAGTTGGTGGTTAGAAAGTGTGGCATTCTGAACTTCAATATTAATCATTAGGTAGGCTAAATGCATTTCCAAGAGAATAATTTTGTCTAGCTTTTCCTCTATATAACTATTCCCTATTCTTCTTTTCATATGGGTTTAAGATTCATCTTTGAAATTCAAATCTGTCATTCTTGTGGCTGATGTGAGATCAAGTAAACTATTTGCTGTTCTTTTATTGAATCTAGTGCTTCCTTTTGTTTTATTTGGGAGTGCTAGAGTGTTAAAATTGCCATTAGAATGAGAGAGTTTGATGTAGCAATCCTCAACCAGCTTTTAAGCTGACTAAGCAACTATATTTTGTTGTTTCTTGTGGAGGAGTGCATATATTTACAATACAAAATTGAATATAATGTTCTATTGAAAAAAAACACCCCACCCCATAGAATGGTAGAGTGGGAAAATGGAATCATACCTTTGAGGATTCCATGGATTGCATTCTTGGTTTGTTTGCAAAAGTGTAGTTATTTATTTCCACCTGTACTAGTGCATTTGCTATCTGACATGTTTTCTGATTTGGTTGTTTTTTGTACTAGAATCATAGCAATTATTTTCTTTTTGAGTTTTCTGTGTAGTGGGTGTTGCTTAGTGGGGGTGCCTATCCCCTTCATGTTCTAATATAACACTACCATTATTCTATGAGATTTGGATCTATGATGTCCATCCTTTTCCTCTTTTGAAGTTGTTGCCTTTAGCGTATAGATCTGTATTGCTTCTGTTTTTCTTGTCATAGCTTTCTATGGCTCTTGTAGTATTATATTCATTGTAGATTTCTTTCTTTGTTTTGTATCGCTAGGTACTTGTCCCCTTTAAGGTTGGTTTTGAGTATATAATTATGGCTATATTAATTTTTTAGTTTGGTAGACTCCTTTTTTGGCTTTTGGAACTTGTTTGAGCTCTAAGAGTATATTCTTTACCTTCTTTAGACTTTGGATCTTGTTACTATTGGAATTTAGTGCCATTGTTTTCCTTGTTTCAAATTGCATTTTCTCTTAGTCAATTTCATTGAGATCTTCCCTATATATAAATGTTGCATTTTATTAATTATGCATTTAGTTTATTTTCCTTGCAATTTTATGCACCTTAGAATAAATTTACTTAGGTAGGTATCTATGTCGTGAGGTAACATCTTACTTTTAGTAAAGTTGTTGAGTGCACTTCCCCATGATTGGTTGTCATCCTCATCCATGGGTAGAAAGTTGTCTCATCATTTAGTAGCATCTTCTATAAATGCTACCCTCTTGCTCTCATTTGGGCATCTTTTTTTGCATTGTATTGTATCTTCCTTCTTTTGGAATAGCCTTTTTGTGTTGCATCTCCAATCTTTAATTGTCTTATGCAATTTGGTTATTGTGGCTTGCTCTTTTCATCAAGATCTTGGTTGATTGCATACGCATCTATGGAAATCATAAATTGTATTAGAGATTTTTGGTGATCAAAGGCTCGCCCATATCCCTTTGAAGACCTAGGGCTTCGAGAATGGCATTGTGTTGCAAGTTCATTTGGGTGAATGATGGAGCAAATTTGAGCTCACCGTTGTGTCGAGAGGGTCATATATAGTCAGTTTTCACACTTGTTTTGACCTTGCCATCATGTCTAGCGTGCTTGAAAAGATAAGGATTGCCTACCAAATCATCCATTTTGGACAATTTTGCCTAGTTCTCTATTTTTTCCCTCCCTACTTTGTTGTATTCTGCCATACGGTTTGTACTTTCAATGTGAAGGTTGTAATAGTTTGTAGGTCAGAGAGGATCCTAATCATTCTCTTCTAAAAGAAGATTGTTCTTCAGCAACTTTACTAGAGCTTGAAGAAATATTTTCAGCTTCAAAAAAATAACCACTACAAATGATGGCTGATCTAGAGGGTAACCACATCAACAACAATCGCCCACCTCCATTATTTCCATGGGGAAATTAGATTGGTCTGTTGGCATGTGCAGAACATCATAAGCTTCCTTGTGGATCAAGGAAGAATTTTCCAAAGTTGTTTAGTAATGGCAAGCAACATTTAGATGAACACATTTCAGCATTTGCCATTTCGTGTCGATTGTAAATGTGACACATGAAGATGTGGCAGTTCTCTTGTCCATGGAAAGACTGCAAGGTGCAATAGTTGATTGATTTCATTATTTTTTTTGTTGGTTCAATTACTAATTGGGGGTTAGTGAGAGAAGTTTCTTGTACGCTTCAAATGAGCTGAGGATAGGCATCTCTTTGTTTGCACAACTCTCAAATGCCAAGAAAAATGGCAGTGAACTTATGGAGGAGTTTGTTGCAAGATTCTATTGTTTGGTGATTAGTATTATTGACACTCTAAATCCTTCTTCTGAGCTGCTTCATAAATGCTTTAGCTTCAGAAATTGCTTTCTCTCTCAAGGCACACCATGCTATTGATTTAAAGGCTGCCTAAGAATGTACAATCAAGTTGGAGGATTATATGATCACTTTTTAGGACAAATTTAGAGAGATTCAATCAGGCCATTAATACAAACATTGGCTGATCCTTTATTGTTAGTAATTAGTGTATGTCATAGTATAGTTAGTGGGTTAAAATAAAGAATAAATGTTAGTTAAATAAACCAACATTACAAATGTTAGTAGTGCTAATAGATGTTTTTATTGGGAGGTTTCCCATAGGGAGTTAATTGGTTTAATTTGTATGGGAACCAATGGCTTTATAAGCCAATACACGTAATCATCTCAAGAGTGTGTAATGGTGACCGATTAAAATCACTTTTCAGTGTAATCTCAAACCATTTCAATATGGTACCAGAGTAGGTTTCCTTTGATACCTCTCGGAAAATTTACCCTTGGTCGTAACAAGATTGAGTAGTACAGATCATGTGCGAAAGTCTTTTCATTTGATGACTATTTTTTGTTTCTAATAAGAGAAGAGAAGTGTGTGCAACCCTGCTATTAGTTGTGTGATTCGTTCCATTAAGCTTGAACTGCATGTATATTGTCTCGTACAATGATTGTTTCAACTTGTTTAGTGATTTGTTTTTGAATAATATCCATATATTTTGTTCCATTTTGAAATGACAGAAAATTGAAAATTTCTGGTATATTTGATGGTTATAACAATGTTGTATGTGAATATTGTGTGGATCTGCTTGGGGTGTTGGAATATTTAACAACAAAAGGTGTTGAGAAAGCAGTAAAAGGTGTTGAAAGACTTTTTTGATGTGTGTCTGTATATTTCTTTCTTTCATTTGTTCTTCAAGAATCCTTCATTTATCCATATTCCTCTTGCCAGCCCTTTTTCTCCTCTTCTCACGTTTCTTATGTTAGAACTAGCTTGTGAGAAGAAAGAAATTTTGCTTTTCCTTTAAGCCTAATGCATATCTGGACAGGAATATACAATTTTTATTCAAGTTTGCATACTAAAGGCATGGTATTATCTTGTGTGCCCTAAGGTTTACATAGTTCTGTCCAATTATTTGTTTTTCTTAAATTGACTAGTACCCATGATCTCAATTTAAAGCAGTTGGTTTTCTTACAATTAATCAACCTTGGAAAAATGAATCCTATCTAGATATAACAGGTTGAAAGAATAACTTGTACATTTCTGAGACTCGTGGGCTAGTCTGATATCTTTTAATGTGTTAGTTATCACAGAGGACCTTTTTCCGAGGTTTTATTTGTTTATTATTTGACACATGCAAGATTCCAGTCGTGTTATACAATATCTTTTTGCTAACTGTTTGTTATCAAATTTTCAGGATGGAAATTGAAGCTGACTATATTGGGTTACTTTTAATGGCATCGGCTGGATATGATCCATGTGTAGCTCCTTCTGTTTATGAAAAATTGGGACAATTAGGTGGGGATTCAGTGATTCAAAATTATTTGTCTACTCATCCATCTGGAAAGAAAAGGGGAGAACTGCTTAGACAAGCAAAGGTAATGGAAGAGGCACTTAGTCTTTACAGAGAGAGAATTTTAGGTCATGGAATTGAAGGGTTTCTTTAAGATTCTCGCAGGCTTTGGATGCATTATATTTGTAACTGATATTTGTAGTTTGACACAAAGATTAGTATTTTACAACAGGTTATATAGAATGGAGAATAAGGCTATTTCAAAAAGCTATATAAATATGTACAAAGCTTTATGTCCCTAGAAGTGTTGGATATGTACTCATTTAAGTAGAGTGTTTCGCAAACCATCCAAACTGTTTTATCACATTGATGTGGGTAGATAATTCTATTACTGTGATATGTGGAAGATAAAGCTGCGAGAAAATTCTTTTGTGGCTGCTTTCAACTTTTCATTGCCAATGCATCTCTCATTTTGCTGTATCTTCAGTGCTATGCATTGATCTCTGAGTTTTTTCTCGTCTAAATTTCTCTGGCAGGCATGCTTAAATTTACATTACTCCTTTTGGAGGTTGACTTATTATTGATGATTGCATACAGCTCCCTCTCATCAATTTTTTTACTATATATATATTGTTTTTTTGAATTAAGGATGCACTCCTAATGTTTTAGCTACGTTTTAAAACATTTCGTCTTCCAAAACAATGCAATGATTTGTGTGAACTATTTCCTTATAATTTTCAGCAAAAAGAAAATATTTTATTTTATTAATAATATGCTAAGGTACAGATAAAAGCATGATTTGGAAAACAGCTCATCATCCTCTACTAAAATGATGATGCATTCAACAAAGTACAACTTCAGAGTTAGGAAAAAATGCATGCGTACATACTGAAAGTGCTAAAAACCTAGCTGCGATGGATTAATAGTATATAAAGATGGGATGGATGTTTGGAGAACCAAGTTTTGCTGTATAATCGAAGTTTGGGTAGGAAATAATCCTTTGGTCTCATGGAGGACTATGACAAGAGGATTTGTGTGTTCCTGAGTTTGTTTGTGAGCATCAAGGGCATTGCTTGTTTCAGATTCAAAAAACTTATATGTAGAATCAAACATATGCAGAGAGAGCCTTGGAGATGATGAGCACACAGTTAACAGTTACCAATCACAATAACACCATTCACTCAATATCAATAATTATGCACATGAGAAGAACACAATAACACCGATATTTATGTGGAAACCCTTGCGGGAGAAAGCCATGGTACAAATAATGTACTTTATATATTTATGTGAATTACAATGATTGTAGGTTCCAACCTACTAGAGGCACCAACCTCTAACTTGTTTTGTAGGCATCAACCTATAGGAAGCACCAACTCCCTCAATTTATAGGCACCAACCCCCACTTGCCAAGCACCAACTTAGCTAAAGCTAAAAATTTCAAGAACAATGTTCCACCTTCAATGTTGCTTCTTCAACGGATGATGGACAATTCTGCTCAAATATGTTTCTTAAACTTGAACCAAGTCTGCTATAAAGATATGTCTTCTACACATATATCATTTGGACAACTTCTCCTCAAAAGTTTGCTATAAGGCTCCTCAAAATCTGCTCTATTCTTCTTTTCCATCTCTTCTAGATCTTCTTCTTTATACCAGCATATTCTTCTTTATACTCTGCCTCATATGTATGATAAACACTACTTCATATGCCTGATCAAATCTACCTTCAATCTGATCACTAATCTGCTGTAGTCTCGTTTTTATTGCTCGCTCATTCTTCATGATATCTCATTCACATACACATACTTTTTTTTGTTTACCACACTTGCTTCCTTATTCATACTTCTTTAAATCTGCATATATATATCTTTGCTGATATATATAACTTATCTTTATTACTCAACACACAGGACTGCTGGGGTATATATGATATGTCTTTTTCTACTCCCACTTACTTTTGCTTAGACACACACTTTCACATACAAATCTGCATAAGATAAGCTTCTTAAATCTTCATGTATTCTTCTTGTGATGAATGATTTTTCCTTTTATTTCACAGTACAATATTCCCTTCACAAAAATCTGCTTGAATTCATTCTTTTATATCTGCATACTCATATTCATATAACTGCTGCTGTGCATACGATTTTTTCTTTTTAAATGCACTCACACTCCCTTATTCACTCTTCATACATTTCTGCTTAATGTCTGCACAAAATCTGTTTTCATTCATTTGATATTGCATTCATAGCTCACATATTTTTCTCTCTTATTTATGCTCAGAAAGTATTATTACACACACATTCTCATTCACTCACACTCACCCTAAGTAAATCTGCTGGTATGTATTTGATATATCTTTAATACTCCACACACCCCGCACACCTTCATATGCATATCTGAATATGTTTTCTGGATATTAACTTTGTTCTCCACATACTCTCATTCATTCACTTCAGTTACACTTTTATCCCCATTCTCCATCTTCATTTATATCTTCCAAGATATGCATTTCCCAAAGACATGCCTCTTCCAAGAGAAGCGGTTACCTTTAGGGACATCACTTTCCATAAACTTAACTCTAAATAAACAAATCGCACCCCTTCATATATATTGCTGCCTTCTTAATGTTTGCAAATATTAATTATTTAAATAAATCACTACCTTTATATCATAATGTATATCGCTGTTTTAAATTGCTACCTTTTACTAATTGGTTCATCGCTTCATATAATATGTTATGAATAAGACAAATCTTTTGTCTTATTATCGGGAGCCCTTCTTACATATTATGAATTCCATTTTAGGAAGTAATCACTGCCTAATGTTTGCCTCTATCCATTTTTGTGATCGCTGCTTTTTATTTTTTAAATGCTTATCTTTGAATAAGGATCGCTGCCTTATTAATAGTTCTTTTTGTCTTATTTAAGTTTTGTCCTTATATGTAATTTGTCTTATATGACTTTGCTGTCTTTTTAATGATAATCGCTTACCTCCATTAAGTCTTGGGTGATAACATATTTATATGTTTAACTTTTATTCGATTTCATTATATAGTCTCTCTAGTATTTCATACCATGTTCATATGCCCAATAATCTGAAATAGTTCCGAGCATGTATACCTATGCAAGTTCCTCCAAAACTTCTAAATGCAGTATTAAAAAAAGAATCTCTACCTTTGTAAGGTAATCACTGCCATTTAGTTAACTGTAACTGACCACTTCATCCACAACATTAGCAACACCAATTGTTATTATACTAGGATGTTTATATGTGGTCAGCAATTCTGGATATACCTTGTTTTCTACCATTTGTTGGTATTTACTTCATGCATTGGACAAATTCCTTCATGACCTGTACTTTATCAACTTTATTTCCAAATCATGTAACTCTTGAAAGTAGTCACTGCTATAGGTTATCTTGAAAGTCCTCCATCCCATCCAATGTACAATACCTTGAACATGATCAATGTATTCCTGTTTCTCAGCTTCAGGATTTTGTATAACATATATTAAATAGCAACATCTCTTTATTATGTCACCCATATGTCACCCAATATGTCACCCATTAAGTCATAGTAACATTAATTTCCCTTTGACATCAATGACAACTTCCAATAATCTGGACTAAGCGCCTTTGACATCAATGAAAATATTTTCAACAAGAGAGGCTTTCTCACAATAATCTAAAGTAGATAGACTCTACAATACAACCTTCAAATGCTAGAGATGAGAGCCCTTCGTGCAGTCAAGGTTGGAGGGTCCAATTAAAGAATGTCTAACCAAATAGCAAAACAAACACTCATTCAAATTCACACAAGGATTCAGCAGAAAGTTACTAAAAAGAAATGGACTATATTGGTTCAAAAGAAAATAGCTTCAAGAGCTTGATACATGCTAGGCATCAATCTTTTAATTAAGAAATAGATCATAGAGATCTCAATATTGTTGCCTTATGCTTAGATTAACTCTTTCATTGTTTCTAATTAGTTGTCCTCAAATGAAATCAAACTTCTCTATATATAGATGTAGAAATGATGTGTGTTGGATGGAAATATGGTACACTATCATCAATGAATGTGATAAGGATCAATGGCTCAAAATTAATTAGTTTGGTCATTTGTTGGCCTTAGAATTGGGCACATTTCCTTACATAGCATGTAGGTTCACTGGTTATATGTAGTGTCACCATTTGTAATGTATCTCAAGCCACTAATCACCAAATTCATTGTGGTTCCACATATGAATTTTTTTAAGACCCATAATGGGTCAGGTAGCATTAGGAATTGATACAAGTTTCAAATACTTGGTGCATCATTCAAACAAGCTATACAATGAATAGCCTAGTATTAGTCCACTAAGCTCCTTGATATTGGAAACATGAATGTGGCACAATTAAGATTGCATGAAAATGATTGAGACATGTAAGATGCTTTATTAGGCTTATGTTTCCAATTGCAATCACATATCTCTAAAATGCGGTATCACACGGTTGGTTTAAGGTATAATTGGGTTTGCAATGATGTATGAAGCTAGGCACAAGTGTGGTGAGTTATGGTGCCACAAACTTGAAATACACTATGACAAAACATATGAAAAACTAGGAAATTACTTCCTAAACAAAATATTTTTGGTTGATGTAAGATTGCTTAGACAACTTGAATAATTTTGCATCAAACACTTTGATTAATTGAGAAGTGAGCCTCTCAATTTCATTTAAAGCTTTGAGCTAAAGGAAAGCCAAACAAGTCAACCTTAGCACAAAACATCCATGTAGGGTCTTCAACTATCTTATTCTTCCACTTCACCAAATATTCTTCACGTTTTCCATTCTTGTGCACCTTGCTATTTTTCTATCAAATATTTCTTCAATTTCTTTTATTCAGGCATTTGTTTACCCGAACGTTTTATCTTTAATTTGTTATCTTTTGATTCTCTTTCACGGTAGTCTTATAAATCAACGATGTTGAGTACTAGTGTGTCAAGTCCTTTCAATAATTCCGCTCCATGTGCATTTCCTAAATAAAATTTGTCAACAATTTTGTAAAGGTCATTTAAAAAAAAAATCAGTTTATTATGTCCCATGTGAAAACCTTTACCATCATTTCATCTCCTATTTCATACTTTTTATGTCATCTTCTAATTTGCATGTTCTTTATACTTGCCATTCATTCTCTCCAATTGAATTCTTTCTTCTTGATTTAAATTTCTCATGTATTCTACATAATCTTTAGTTGTAACACTTTTAAAAAATATATTAGTAAATTTTCACAATGATGAAACATTCCTTAGATTCTCTTCACTTGCAATTTCAAATGGCGTCTTATTTTTACTTTTGTTCATTGAATTATTACAACTAAATCAACTTTTGGTAAGATTAAAACTCAATTTTGTGTCATTTCACTTGATAAACATCCTATTAAATTTCCATAGTCTCCTATTCATAACTTTTGTTTGTCCATCTATTTGTAGGTATGTTGGACTAAATTTATTCTAGTACCTAAATTTTTCCAAAATGTCCTCTAAAAATGACTAACAAATTTCATATTTCTATTTGATACAAACTCTATGTAAAACATGCAATCTGAAATTTTCTTTGAAAAATAAATTAACTATATGCACAACATCATTTATTTTCTTGCAAGCAATAAAATGCACCATATTGAAAAATCTATCAAATATAAAAATAAAATCATGACTTTTTTGAGTTTCTTGGCAATCTTAATACAAATCCATCATAATATCCTCCTAAGGTTTGCTTTTGAATTAGTAATGGTTTATGCAATCCAACATTTCGACTACTTACCATACCAACTTGATTAATTCTACAATTTTGGACACACCTTTTCACATCTATATAGATTTGTGGCAAAAAATAATCTTTACTTATCAACACTATTTTCCTATCAATCCCAAATAACTTGCTAATCCACCACTATGCTCTTCTTTTGTCAAATTCTCTCATTGAATTCTTAGGAATACCTAATTGATTTCCTTTAAACATAAGTTATCTTAAATTAAGTAAATCAACCATTTATTTATCTTTTCACTTACATGAATGTTATACAATTTTCATATTTAACAAAATCAATGATAATCTCATATAAGTTCTTCAATTCATCAAAACAAAAAACTTGATTTTTTATTTCCATTAACAATGCAACAACTATTCTATTAGATTTACTACTTTTATCTTTCAACCCACGAATAATTTTAGAGGAATACAATCTATTTGATTTAAAATACCTATTCTCTTCTTTTGTCAAATTCTCTCATTGAATTCTTAGGAATACCTAATTGATTTCCTTTAAACATAAATTATCTTAAATTAAATAAATCAACCATTTATTTCTCTTTTCACTTATAGGAATGTTATATGATTTTCATATTTAACAAAATCAATGATAATCTCATATAAGTTCTTCAATTCATCAAAACAAACAACTTGATTTTTTATTTCCATTAACAATGCAACAACTATTCTATTAGATTTACTACTTTTATATTTCAACCCATGAATAATTTTAGAGGAATACAATCTATTTGATTTAAATTACTTTGACTATTTAGATATTGTAATGCTTGATGATTATTGTATAAAACAAACTATTTTGACAACAAATAAAGTCTCTATTTCTTTAGTATTTTCATAATTGTTAGAATTCTTGATTATAAACTAAATACTTCCTTTTGACATCATTCAATTTTTCACTAAATTAAGTAATACCTATAACAACTCCAATTGCAAGCCCACTTGCATAACAATGAACTTGAAAAAACTTTAAATTTGACAAAGCTATAAAAGTTGATCTTGCCATCGTTTAATTTAACAACTCAAGTTTTTTAGCAGCTGCAACTTTCCACTTAATTTTTTAAATTTCCCTCAATGTTTCATTAATTGGTGCACAGATCCCATCAATTTTTTTGATAAACTTTATGTAAAACGTAGTTAATCTATGAAAATATTTAACTTTAGAAATATTTACTAATATTATCCATTCAACAATAACTAACTTTTTTAGGATCCATCTTTAATTCATTAGCAAAAATAACAAAATAAAATAATATATACCAACTTTTTTTTCTTCACAAAGCTACATTTATTTACATCATATATAATTTCTCTTCTTTTAACTTTTGAGTACTAACTTCATATCCTCTAAATGTTCCTCTTTACTCTTATTAAAAATTAAAATTTCATCCAAGCATACAGTAATAAGTTTACCAAGATATGGCTTCAAAACTTCCTTCACTAACATTATAAAAATACTAAATGCATAAGTCAAATCAAATGACAACTTACTATAAATACAAATTGTTTTTAGTCTTGAATGAAGTCTTTCACTAATCACCTTTTTCAATTTTGATATGATGATATTTGCTCTTTAAATCTATCTTATGGAAATACTTTATGACACTCAAACAATCCTTAAAGTCATCCATCCTTGGCAAAAAAATTTCTTGACAATAATCTTGTTGATTGCTTTGGAATTTGTACATATTCTCCATACTCCTTTCTTTGATGTTAATTTTGTTGGTATTGTGTATGGACTCAAACTTTCTTTTATCAATCATTTTTATAACGATTTTTTAACTTGCCTATTCAACTTTGTTCTTGTTGTTGGTGACAATCTATGAATTGCATTATTAAGTAAACTAGCTCTAGGGATTAGATCCACATGACGAATTATATTTCTCATAGGTGGTAACCCTTCTTGTAGGTTATTAGAAATAATGTCACTATACTCTACTACAACATAGAAATATTAGGGTGTGTCACCACATTGGCCTCTATAGCTTTCTCCATTTGGATACACTTAAAAATTACAACAAAACAATATTCTCTTGCTTAACATTCTTCAAGAATTATTTACTGTATCTTAACATTACTCTCAATAGTACCATTCATTTTTACCTTCTTCCTTTAAAAGAAAAAGTACACTTCTCATTCTATATTTTACTAACCTACAAGCATTCTCTTTATCATCATGTATAGCTTTTGATTACCAAACTACTATGGTCTACCCAACAAAATATGAGAAACATACATAGGCATGATATCGCACAAACCTCATCTTCATGAACTCTAATATTAAATTTCAGAAGATATAATCTAATATATTAGTTTAGCAAGATCTACTTATATGACTATAATCACACAAATACCCAATCTCCTACTTGAAAGGTCTTTCATTGTGATGGTCAATATTATATTACATATCATTGCCAAATTCTCCTTGAGACTAGAGAGTACTTTTTGTTGGTGCTAAAAATATTCTTCAATTACTCTAGTTTTAGATGTGTCTGTAATGAAAAGGTGATTGATGGTGTATGGACCCATTTAGTGCAAAAAGTGGAGAAATTTTGAATGAAGTGAGGAAGAAGTGTTTAGCCACCATTTGCTGATGGAAACCATTGCACCCATCTCCCTTTTTGTTATCTAAAATAAAACATCGAATATATCTCTCCAAGCATTTGTTGACCACCTCGATTTCTTCATTTGATTGGGGATGATATGATGAGCTATGAGAAATATGAGTTTCCAAACACAAGAATAAACCAGTGTCAAATTACTAGTAAATATAGGATCACAGTCACTTTCAATGATTTCTAGAGTTCCATGTGGCTTTTGAATGGTATCCACAAAGGTTATTGATATAATACTTGTTACAAATGGGTGTGACAAAGAACAAAAATGTACATATTCGGTGAGTCAATCCACAACCACCATGATGACATATTTTCCTTCAAACTTGGGAAAATTTGTGATGACATCTATAGATTCTCTTCCCAACTTTGGATTAGAATAGATAAAGGGTTGTAGAATATTATGATTCTTAATTGTCTTTGCTTTATTTTGTTGGCATGCCATGAATTCTGTTACAAATGTCTAGGCATCCTCTTTGACAACATCCCAAAAGACATCTTACTTAACTCTACGATAGGTCTTCAAGAATCTCAAGTGCTTGCCTACTAGAGAATAATGTAGCTCTGTCAAAACCTTAAATTTAAGGGATGATTCCTACATAGGTGGAACCTATCCTTGTACCATAGAGCATTTCATTTTCATACTAATTTCTTTGATATGCTTACATCTTGTTGGATTTTTTCAAGTTTCCATGTCATTCCACTCTTCTTTTATCACATCTTTCCAATCTACTTTGAGTACAAAAATAACATATAATAGTGACTCTATGTGCTTTTCCCTCCTACATAGAGTACCATTCACAACATTCTCCTTTTTTATATATGATCTCAAAGTTATATCTCAACATCTTTGTCATTTATGTTTGTTGTTCTTTAGATGCCAACTCTATTCCAAGAAGTATTTGAGACTATCATGATTTTTCTTTACCTTAAATTTTCTTCCCATGAAATAAAGTCTCCATTGTTTGACTATATGTAGGATAACCTTCATTTCTTTTTCATGAACTAGCTTCAACAAATTGTTACTTGTGATTTGGAAACTTAAATCTTAAGGGTCCTCCGTCTTGCATGAGAACTACTCATATGCCATTCCCAAAAGCATCAAATTTTATAATGAAGGCTTTAGAAAAACTTGGGGTAGCTAGAACTATAGTTATGAGTTTCTTAAATTCCTTGGTGAATGCCTCAATCCATTAGATATAATATTTCTTCAACAAAGTTGTGATGGCTGTTATCATAATTTTTTACAAATCGATGATAGTAACTAATAAGCCATAAGAAACTCTGTAGGTTCTTGGGGGTTCTAGGAACTTTCCATTTTACTATGACTTTGATTTGGTGAGGGTATATCTAACTCCCTTATGTGAAACAATATAAGTTAGGTACTCCACCTCTTTGACTCCAAAGACACACTTGGATGGCTTACCATAAAGTTTATGCTATTCATGAATGTCTAGAACCTAATTAACATGTTGTGATTGTTCATCCCAAGTTTTTCTATAAATTAATGTCATAAAAAAATACAAAAATATTTTTTTACAAAAATGGTCTGAAGATAGAGTAGCACCATTAAGTAGATGGTGCATTTTTTAGGCTAAAAGACATCACCAAAAATTCATAGTGGCTCTCATGGGTTCAAAAAGTTATCTTATATATGTCAATCTTATCACTAATTATGATTTGATGACAATTAGAATGAATATCAATTTGGTAAAATAAGTAGCACCATTAAGTTCATCTAGCAAATAATCAATTATTGGAACTAGAAACTTATCTTTATGGTGTACTTGTTGAGCTCTTTGTAATCAAGTCATGTATGTTGGGTGCTATTTTTCTTCTACATCATTACCTTTGGAAAATTTTAAACTATCTTAATATTTTGATAATATTTGTTTCTAGCATCTCTTGTGTCATCTTGTTGATCTCACTTTTCTATACATATGGGTACATGAAGTGCTTGATGTTGGGTTGTTGACTCCCAAGTACTAATTGAATGCCATAGTCACGATCTCTTTTATGAGGTAACCCTTTTGAAATATATCCAAAAAATATTAAGTGACTATCCATAATTGCTTATAGATGTGATAGTGTATGATATTTTGATTGATAGAATTCTAATGAAAATAATTGGCCCATCAACCCATTTGCCCCCTTGTTAAGCTTCTTTTTCATTTGATGAGAGCTTATCATCTGTGGAGACTTTGCCTACAACTCTTTTAGTTTGATGGTCCTCCCTTTTGAGTGACACATGAATAACTCTTAGAAGTTAATCTTAATTTTTTGGACAATGTAGTAAGCCACTATACTCCCAAAACAATACATGCATTAGAGATAACACATAGATAATCTAGTAGGTGGGTAAGTGCAAGAAGATGAGTCCTCAAAGAGGGGAAGTTTCATGCAAAGAAAAAATGCTGAAAGGAACGGGTACCTGTTTTTTAAAAAAACGGGTACCCGTTTTTTTTTAAAAGGGCACCGTTTTTTTTTTTTAAATGGGTACCCGTTTTTAAAAAAAGGGTACCTGTTTAGGAACAGGGACCCAAGCCTTAGATCAAGATCTCGATCCTAAACGAGTACCCGTTTTAAAGTGGGTACACATTCTAATTTTTTTTAAAACCCCAACCCCCTTTTTGATTTGGCTTTAGGATCATGAAAACCATGCTAATCTAACCCTTAGCCTTGGACTTGCAAGTACAAGGTCATGGCAATGCTAAGAGAAATAACCGACTTTGGCACTATAATTGACAAGTTTGTTTAGAATTGTTTATGAAATTAAAACCCATTATAGATCACAATTTCTAGTTTTCAAATATGTAATTTTTTAATGATTGGATTATTTTTTCTATTTTTTAATTAATTTCTATGGAAATTGGTCCATAAACTTGAAATGTCAAGTTTTTGTATTTTTTAATAACTTTTAATTTGTTAATTTTCTTGTGAAAAAATTAGATGATATCAATCTACAAACAATTCTTTACAAAATGAAAAAAAAAACAAAAAATTGATTATTTTAGGTCAAATTATGGTGTTCGTACATGAGGGTTTTCAAAACAACAATTAGGGCCAATAACAAATTAATAAAAAATATTTAGAAAAAAATTATAAAAAAATATCCCCATTAATATTAGTTTACTACACATTTTTCCCCAAAAGGAATTAGAAAAATAATTTTATTTAGGTCAAATTATGATGTCTGTACACATGCATAGCATGGTCCTAAAAAAGTGACATTTAAAATGTGATTTTTATACATGCCTATTAAAATCAATTTGTGTCACCTAGGTATTAGAAAATTTAATTTCATATTATTGGACTTTTAAAAGATTCAATGTGTATGTGCTTCAAATTTTCAGTCCAATTGCAACAAATTTTGAAAACAAGGAAAAACACTTCCACTTTTTGAACATTTTGTGGACCCAACTTCTTGCACTTGCCTAGGTAATAGCCTATAGAAAGTTTAATTTCTTGACCTTTTTTTGAACAATTGATTGTAACTCATGCATTAATAACCTAAAAAAAATGGAGCTAGATAGATAAAATAATTTGGATGAGCAACTAACTTCTTATTGATGAGTTGTGCATGCTTCTTGAGTCCAACATTATTACTCTCTTTCTCCAAGAAACCAACTATCTTGAGGGTTGGGGAGTACTAATTCCTAAAGATGTATTGCAAGAAATAGATGGTTGTGTTTCTTTGGTTTCTCTCCTTGTCTCCTTATCAACCTCCCTTACAAAGTCTTTGTTTGTTTCTTCTTCATTAACAAATACTATGTACAATTTTTTTTCTTTGCACTTATGCCCTCAATCATACTTGCTATCATAATTAAAGCATAACTTCTCTCTTCTCTTCAATTCGTTGAAGCGTCAATCTTGCAGGCAATGAAAATGCTTGTGCCAAGAAGCTCTTTTATCTTATGTCATTGAACCCTTAACTTTTAAGAGCCAATTCTTTTTTTTTATTGTCTTATGTGCCATTGTCGATACATTAAGAGGATTAAATATGCCTACCTCATGTTGAATGTGATATTTGATCATGCGAAGAAATAAGTCATTGAAGTTCTTTATAATTGTTTCTACTCACAAGGATAGGTTTTGTAATTGTTTATACTCACAAGGAGAGGTTTTGAAATTGTTGAATATAATCCTAACCAACCCTATTTGTTGCGATTTTGCTAATTGGCTGAAGTAATTCTCTAATACACTATTGCTATAGTGCAATCCTAGCTCCTCTATGAAAAATGGCCATGTGATATTGAGAGCCTTTTTCTTTCTTTGAGCATATAGCTATCTCTACCAAATGAATTTCTTAGGTTTTAAATATAAGGAAGCCATTGTCACCTTTTGCTCACTTTGGATTTGATACACATCAAAAAAGTTAAATCCATTTGATTTATTCAAGTAATTAGATTCTTACCACCAAACTTATGCATATACACCTTTCCTAATAGATTTTGAGATAATGCTAACATCTAGATCAAGATTGGCTTGTCTAGGTGACACTCCTTGATTAATTGATACACTGCAAGAGAGTATGGGGTTGGTCCTTTGATGGGAGAACAATATCTTCTAGATAGATTCTTGAAAAAGTGTCATTGCCTTTTCCCACTATAGTCATTTTTCCTTTGGTTTTAGACTACATATAGTAGATTCTTTCAGATTTGATGCTACAGTCATTTTTCCTTTGATTTTAGACTACACATAGTACATACTTTCAGACTTGATGCTATAATCATTTTTCCTTTGATTTTAAACTACACATGGTACATACTTTCTTTCAGCTAGTATTTTTCCATTTGTCAAAGATTACATTAGATTTGAAGTTCCATTCGATCCTAACTTTGAAATTATATCCTCTTTGTTGGGAGTTTCACATGGTATGTAGGAATTCTTGCCTCAACCTCTAATTTGTGGCCCCATCATGATGCTTCTCATATATCTTAGGATAAATTACTCAAAACAAATAAAAATAAGCTAAAAATTTTACTATAACTTTCCTCTACCTAGAACTAAATTTTCTAAAAAATCTCCTAAAAATTCATTGGTTTGTAGTCTTCAGAGCAAGTTTAATGAAATCTCTAATTTCATAATAAATTCTTCAAGTTGACTTTAAATGACCTCAAATATGGACTATAGTAGCTTCTACATGCCTTTGATTAACCCTCCAAATTTTAGAATTTTGTTTTTCCAATTTGAGAGATATAAGCTTCACAATCTAACCTCCTAAATAATTTTTTTTACCTTGTTTCTTTCAATTTGGATGTTAATATCATTCTTTGATACCACTTGTAATGAATTAATTGGAACAATAGAAGAATACAATAACAAATATTTGAAAATGTAATTTTATGTGATAATTCTTTTAGTTGGGAGGACAAACATTTGCTGATGATTAAGCCCTGGCACTCATATTTCAACCCTGCTTCTAAAACTTTTAACAAGATCCCAATTTGGGTTCAGTTGCCTAATCTTCTCCTCCACCTTTGGAGTGACTCTCTTTTGGAGGATGTAGGTGAAACCCTTGGTGATTTTTTGTTGGTGGATGATGAATCTTCTGACATTTTTCATTTCGCCTTTGCCCGCATACTGGTTGAAATTGATGTTTCAAAAGGGCTGCCTGCTGAGGTTTAACTTAAATCTTCTAAGGGTTCTTGGGTCCAATCTTTGGATTATGAAGGGATTTCTTTTTGGTGTAGAAGATGTTTTAAAACAGAACATGTTGTTGCACAATGCAGATTTGAGAAAAAAGCAGAGACGAAGCCTACTTGGTGGAAAGGCATATCTCAACAACATTATACAGTTTATAAGAAATCTGAACAACGTAGGAGTTTTTTTGAGGTGGTTGCTTCTGAATCACAAGGTCTTGGGGCATCCCCTCTGGATGCCTCCAATGGTGGGGCAGCTAAGGCTACCCCTAATGAGCAAGTGATTAGGTCTCAGGCTGCCATTTCTAGTGATAGCGCCATGACTTCCATTTCTAGTGGCCTTTCAATAAAGTATTTTCCTGCATGAAGGAATAATGGTGAAATCTCTAAGACTATAGCTGCAGGAATTCATCTTTAGGAAAATAGTGTGTTGGCCTGGCATGATAAGGCAACGCAAGTGGAAGAAAGTTGGATTACTGTTAAGGGCAAGAAAGCAGAACTCTCTAGGCCTTCTTTTGACATGACTCTTCGCTCCCACAAGAGTAGTTCGAAATGTAAATCTTGAAGGGTCTTGTTTGGGAGCTGGTTTTTGGCTAGTTGTAGGCTGTCCTTTCTGCAGCTTTATTCTTGGTTGTAAAGGGTTTTGGGTCCCTTCAAAACCTATTTTTTCCTAAATCAAAAACAAATATTTGAAAATATAATAAAAAAATTGTAAATGCTTGATAATAATAAGCCATTTTGAGGGGAAAACCTCTAAAGGTCTTCAACATGAAATATAATTTACAATATGATGCTTAACTACTACTCACTAACTCCTATATATACCATACCTATGCCTTGGATATCAACTAGATGGAAAAACTACCCATATAAGATCATATAAAAAATCATATAACTTGTTTAAGTGTTAAACTAGCCACAAGTTAGATACCCATCTCAATATAATCACTAGGTTAAAGGTGTAGAAGCCTTTTTAATAATATATAGATCTACCAATGTGGTAACGTTCATTGCCTTTATTGCTTCTACTTCATTGTTCTAAGTTCCTCTAGCACCTACTTGGTTTTTGCCTCTTGAAAATCTATAGTTAAACTTATCTTCACCTTTCAAGGAAAATTGATATTCTTTATCAATGGACTTAATGGTTAACATGCTTAGCTCTTCTTGAATTGATCCTCTTAAACCATTGATACATTTAGCCACCTTGCCTTGATTATTTTCATGATGGTTTGCTTTATTTGTCAACTTATAATATTATTTAGTATAACTTTTCACACTTCTTTTGCCTCAAAATTTGTAACTTTTCAATAAATCCAACTAATGACTTGTAGAAAAAAAATTAGATTGCAAATTATATATCATCATATCTCATTTTCAATATTATGTGTAACTCTTCTATTCCTTTCCAATTGAGTTTCCTTCCACCAAATGACAACATGATCTTTCAAATTTATCTTTGAAAAATTCACTTTATCAAGGTTGGTAATATCCTCATACTCAAAATATTCTTCAAACAATAATTCGATCAATCAATTCTTTGAGACTCATACTCCCAAAGTAATTTAACAAATCAACTCTATTTTTCTTACCAATTTTGAAAATAGCCTTCAACATCCTTCCATCTCCATCTTCATCCATTTGATATCTTTAATTAATCCATTATCTTATTAATCATCACTTTCACCAATTCTAGGGTTCAAAATATCTCTTGTTCTATCGACTCTACCACATCCAATCAAATCTAGACATTTCTTGTCATATTGAATATTTGCTCAATTTGTTTGCAACATGGAGTGCACCTCATCTTTTTAGGAAACATTTTAGATTTGGAGTAGGTTGCCTCATAGTCAATAGTTCATATACACCCAAATCAACTTACAAGAATCTTCTACCCAACACTCACTAGTGAAAAATTCTTTACGAATACATTTAATTTAAATCAATTTGAAGATCAACATCAAGTCCACAAACTATTCACCAACTACTTATAGGACTCAAAACCCAACTGATACCATTTAATGCAGTCATTATATGGTCCAATTAAAGCCTACCTAACCAAGAAGTTGAAACATACACTCATTCAAATTTAGACAACAAATCAACAAAAGGTTACTAAAAGAATTGGATTTTATTGATTCAAAATAGAATAGCTTCAAGACTTCAATACATGCTAGGCATCAACTTGTTGTCACAAAGACGGTTGTTGTTGCACCAAAAGCTCGACCTATTAATGCTCGATACAACCACCAAAGTTAATGAATCCACATGAGGCAGTTAAGCCATGTCACGAACCCGAGCGTTGTGTTGCACAACACAAGGAGACCAAGGGCGCACACCCATGACCCAAGATCTAATACCAATTGTTGCAAAGATAGTTGCAAGCCATTGTTTGAACCCATGACCCAGGCTCTGATATCAATTGTTGCAAAGATGGTTGTGGTTGCACCAAAAGATCGACCTATTAATGCCCAATACAACCACCAGAGTTAATGAATCCATAGGAGGCGATTAAGCCATGTCACAAACCCGAACGCTTTGTTGCACAACACAAGGAGACCAAGGACACACACCTTGCAACACCTTTTAATTACAAAATAGAAGAAAGAGATCTCAATATCCTCCCTTGCTATTCAGATTAATTCTCTCATTGCTTTTAACTAGCTGTCCTCAAATGATCTCAGACTTCTCTTTATATAGAAGATGTGGAGATGAAATATGTTTGCTGGAAATGTGGCATATCATCATAAATGAGAGTGATAAAAATCAATGGCTCAAAATTAAATTGTTAGGTCATCTGTTGGGATCGGGATTGGGTGCATCTCCTTATATAAGGTATATGTTAATGGGTCTTATGATACAATCAACTTCAGAACAATAGGCCTATGTAGAAATTGCCCTACCTCTCCTGAAAACCCTTAACATTAATTCTCTTTAAGGTCTACTTTGTTAGGCCTTGACTAACTTAGATAGTTCAGAGGTTAATTTTCGATATTTCAGTTTAAGGGCTGTTTTTAATGATTCCAACAATATTGAGTTTTAGTTATCTAGTTCTCTCTTGTAACTTGATATCAGGTTTAAATATGATTTTTTGATGTTTTTCCAAATTCAATGTTCGTTACTTAGAATGTACAATCTCAGTCTTTGTGCAACACCTTTAAAATCTAATTCCTAAGTGCTCGCAATGTGAAATGTGCAATCCTAGGAATGCAATTCAATACTTTTAACAGTGTAGGTCCCTTCACCAGCACAGTACTTTGATCTGAAATTAATATAATTCCAAACTAGTCCTAATGCTAACCAAGATTTTAAAAAAAAGAAAGAAAGAACGAGCCTGAGTTTTCCTGAGCTTCTGGGTTCGATTCACAGAACAGTTTGAACATCATCAAACCTTCAGCAATTGGATTCACCATCATGCAGTCACTTCTTTTTGCTAAAGCGCAATCATTTGAAGAATTTTCTGGATGGGATTCTCATATTCAAAGTCACTATCATCATGCAGAGACTTAGAACAATTGAATTCATTAGCAGCCCTGTCATTTGCTGGTCTATTAACATTTATACTTAATTACAAACGCACAATTATGTTCTTAGCCCTCTGTGCTTAGAAAAATGAAAAACAAAATGGAAACTGATTTTTTATTTATGATGCAACTTCAAAACACCCATTCTGTGAACCCCATCCAAACTCACAAGAAGTGTTAACACTTAAAACAAAGTTCACAGCAAACCATATCAAGATTTGAATGTGGAAGGGAAACCAGCGGTGCGGCCATGATTTTAAAGTGTTGTATGCAGCTCAAGCCAAGGCAGTGTCCCTTCTCTAATGTTGTCACATTTAGCATTGCATTTAGTCATTTTTGTTCTTTTTAACTTATTTTGAGCATTATTCTCCTTGTTCTTAATTTGTTTTTTGGTTCTGCAATTTCATATCCTTTCTCATTATTTGCATAGGTTTTTTTTTTTTTTTTACTCTTATTCTTGAGCAATTTTTCTATTGTTTTTTTGTGTGAGTTAGTAGCTTTTGAATTTAATTTAATTTAGTCTCTCCTTTTGTCATGTATATATTATACTTATGACAATATAATATATACATCTTTATGTCTCATCTTCTCTTAGCCTTTTTGCAATTTATTATTTTCTTAGCTCTAATTATTTTGTTTTCATTTGTCTCTTAATTTTCCTTTCCTTGTTTTCTTAAGCAAATTTAATAATTAATTATTTTCAAATAATTTAATTCTTGAGCACATTGAATAGCTCTTGGTCATTTAGTCAACCTAGTCCATCTTGGCACCTTGGTTCTTGTGCCTCCCTTCCCCAACCTCTCTCTTCTTTTCCTTTTTACACATTGCTTGGTCTTCAACTTTTCAGTTTTTCCTTATGCTCTCTATTTTATCCTGATGATGGATCACAGAGTGTGATCCAAAATGTTGATGCAAAAAAATTGACACAATCTAATCTAGAAACATTCAGCAATATACTAGTGCTCCTCTGCCTCATTGTCACCAGACACTCATGTGCAAAACTGATCAAGAGTTGTGAAAAAGTCGAGATAAATTTAGAAATAACATATTCTAAGATTGAGAATTGTGATATTTAGAAAAAGTGAAGAGCAAACAAATGAAGGATTCAAAGGAATTCTACTATTCATCTAACAACCTAAAAACTATAAAGGTCAAGTATAAAGTGAAACAAAGCCTAAAATTCTAAAAGGGGTCCTTAGTTTAATCAAATTGGGGTATTGTTTTGGGAATAATAGGTTTGTGCTAGTAATGTGTGTAGTCACCATTGCCTATTTACCTTGAGCTAGGAGTCTCCAAATTCAATCAATTTCATATATGACCCCTCTTAGGGCTCATAAGGAAGTAGGTAACATTAGGAATTAGCATATCAATCAAACAAATTACAACTATACAATGAACAGTTTGACAATAGTCTAGTTAAGCTCCTTGAGTTTATAATCATGAATGTGGTGATTAGGATCACATGAAAATTGATTGAGACATGTAGGATTCCTTGCTTGACTTATGTTTGAACCACAATCAAAGATATTTAAAATAGTGTCATGCGATGACATAGATGAAGCTAGGCACACGTGGAGTGAGTTGTAGTGCTACAAAATTGACACACTCCACCACAAAAAAACATCTAAAAAATTAGGAAAGTACTTGCAAAACAGTAAATATTAATAGAAAAATATTTTTGGCTAATGCAATATTGTTCTTACACCTTAGATGCTTCTACATTAGCTCTTAGATGTGTAACTAAAGTTGATTCTAGGTGTTATCAATTTGTGGCCAACCATAATTGATCTAATCCATTTAAATCTCCCTCAAGATTGAGGACATGACCTATGTTGGATTTGATTGTTGAATCCCATGGCTTCTAGAAATCATTTGTAACCAAAAAATGCAAATTTATGATTATTTATAAAAATTTGGGTCCTTGCTTTCAATTTTTTTGAAGATATCCCAAGGTAGGTACTTGTGTGCGTATACATATCCTTCCTCCCAAGTGAATAATAATATAAATCTTTCCTAGAAAAGAAAGATCAACTCTTGGTGAATATATTGTAGCATTAAAGTTGACAAAAATATAGAAATAGTAAAAAATGGCCATATTTGCATCAAAATTAACTTTTAAAAACCGCTTTTACATATTTTGGTCTTGGACATAGTAGAATTGAGAAGGAGAAGTTCCCTTGGAGTATGAAAATAGCCCCTCAAATGCAATGTGTCTTAGCAACATGGGAATTTTCCTAGGGTCTTCTTCACACAAGCACCAAGATTACCTCACATAAGTATAAACATCCACAAGAAATCATCAAGACAAGGGAGAAAAAGACATTAAACAAAGATAGACAATCTTGGTCCTATAGATCAAAACAAACCAATTGGAGATCCTCAAATAGAATCTATAACCAAATTTTAAAAACGAACAAGTAGACACCAAGAAAAATAAATTCATACAAAGCAATCTCATTCTTGTACAATCATCACCTAGAATAAACAACAAGAAAGATGAGGCAAATAAATTAGAAGATTTCATCCTATCACATCTTAATTGGGAACCAAAATGTCTATTGACCATCCAAAATAAAATGAAAACAACAAAGAAACATCTAGAACCTAAGTAGGGTATAAACACATCCTAATGAGTAGGAAAGATAGTTCAAATATGTATCCCTAAACCCTCTACTAAATCATAAATTGTAGCACCTTCCCTTTCATAATCTATATTATATCATGGAATGTAAATTTAAGGGTGCCTAGCAAATGCCTTTTCATAAAATATCTCAATCATATAATTTTTGGATATGATATTTTTGTAGGCATTTATTAAGGTTGGGGTATTCACATGCCCAACTTCAAAGGTTTTTTTGGTAGAAAAATATCTATTATTTGTAGTAAATCAAGAACTTCTACCCACTAGAATTTAGCTAGGCATTATCTAGGAACCCATCAAAGTTTTTCTTGCGGGCTTCATGCTCACTTCTATTCTTGAAAATTTCCAAAGATAAAATATTATCAATTTGTACATGTCCCTACAAGAAATAATCATGTTAATATAAAAATAACCTACTCATTGGGTCAAAGAAATACTCAACCTCATCTCCTAATACCAATGGTACTAGATTTTAGTACCATTAGAATAACAAGAGAGAAAAATGTGCATTATTAATCATGTAGAAAAATCATTAAATGAGCTTGAGATTGAAATCAACCTAATAGAGATTCAATTCACTCAAGGAGCTTACAGATGGTTTGATAGAAGGAAGGGAAAAACTTATATTTCTAAATAATTAGATTGTGATTTTCTCACAAATGAGTGGACCCACCCTTTACAAATATTAGATCTATAGTTAGTGACCACACACATTCAGACCATTGGCATATTTTTCTCTTTGTGATACTCACTCCTTAAAGAAGCAAAAAGAGGAAAATCAAGTTATGAAAATTGTGGCTTTTGCTAACTTTGGCCATAAAATGAAATATTAGTCGAAATAAGAAAATATAAAAATGGTCAATTCAAGTTTTTAAAATTATGAATTTGACTAACTTTTGTCATAAAATGAAATATTGGTGGAAACTAGCACCTACAAAAAAGAGATTTCAATGTATAGATTCATGGAAAACCTAAAATTTCTCAAATTTTGATTCAAACAATGAAAAAGAATGGTGTTTGAGAATATTTTTTGTTGGATTAACCAAGATCACTTGCATGACCAATTCCACAAACAAGAATTACAAGATAAATAAATTATCATACAAACATATAAAGAGATTATAAAATAGTCTTGTATATAAAGGCAAAGATGAGGAGGTGAGAATATATATGATTACAATTTTGACTACATTTTAAAAGTGAAACACATGTAGGACTCTTGGGACAAGTTCGATGACAGTTGTAGAGTTCACATGAGGTGAGAAAAAAGGTGATATTCCTCTCTAAGCGAGCTTAAACTAGCATGAATAGGTCTACTAGGTACTAGGTAATAGGTAAAAGTTAACTAGGTAGGTAATATCACTTTTTACACTAAAATTTGCAACACATGTAAACAAGCTTATTACTAATTTTAGGGTATTTATCAAAGAGACTTATAATATGAATATGATATTATTATCCTTATAGCCACCTTTCAAAATAAGAGGATAGACATTGAAAACAAAGAGTAGAGGATCAATAAATACAACTAGAGGATTAAAAAACTGAAGTATTTCATTTTATAACATAGAAAATAGAAAGAAACAAAGCATCACTAAAAGGATTTAATATACATTGGACAATATCTCCAACACACTATATAGTCTAGATTATTTGTTGATTATGTTTTAAAATATGTTATCTAGAATTTATCTCTTACCACTTAAAACATGATATACACACACCTTAATATACACAATATTTCCATCATACTTGAAAATAAGCATAACAAGTTACTAATGTAGCATATACTAGTATAAATTTTTTAAATAATTATTCTCACATTCAACAATGATAAATCCCCTAGACATAATGATTTAGCTATTTTCTTCTATTAGTAATTTTTGGGGACAATCAAGGAATAAGTAGATGCTCAAGAAAAGATATAACACACAATTAGTATTAATTCCAAAGCCAACCCAAGCTCACATATTAGAGTAGTATAGTCCAACAACCTTTTGTGACATGGTCTAAAAAAATTATCTTCATAATATAACTCAGAGAGTATTATTTTTCTTCTAAAATGGATTTCAACAGAGCAATTAACCCTTATTTTAGGAAGACACATTAATAATAATATAAAGTATATATAAAAATTGATTTGTTCTTTGAAGATATAAAAAAGATTAGGGATCATGACATATCAAAGGATTTTAATTGTTGTAGTAAGATGTCGATTGAACTAAATCTTATTAAGTTTTCCTTCAGTTCAATGGATCATAAGTTTATCAACATCTCATCTTTCACTATGAATTAATTGGAAAGTAAGGTAATTTTTTCCTACCACAACATGATTGAAAGAGGGAGAGATTTGTAGTATTTCTCTCTTCATTTTAAGGGGTGGGAGGGGGAATTTATGTAGAACAATCCACAAAGAAAAAGAACAAGGAAAATTTCTTGGAATTCCTACCAAGGAAGCATTAGATTCTCCAACTTCTATTTTTTTGATTGCACATTAGTCTTCTCCACCTTAATGAAGAAGGAAAACAACTTACCAAAACCTTGACGTTCTCCCAAGGAGACTTAAGACAAGAAGTTACTAGTGAAAAATCAACATCTTCTTCCTAAATGTTGTGTTTATAAAAAAGGATGAAATCCTAATATTCACAATCAAAGAAGTAAATATTTAGAGTATTTACCTTATTTTTACTCTTCATTTGAAAATAACATGTACCTCTAGAATTATATCATTAGTAAAATATATTTTTCCCCTTAATGTACCAACAAATGGGTCAGATCTATTTTGATTATATGGAAAAAATAGGTTTTGAAGGGACCTGAAACCCTTTACAACTATAGATACAAGATGGTGCTCTAAAGATGTAACAATAAACTATCAACAATAACCATCAAAAAAATAACAACAAAGAAACAAACAAAGAAAAACACATAATTGGACACTACTTCGTGTTTAGTAAGGTGTTGGCCACCTCAAGTTCCTAGTTCCTATGAAGGTCAATCATGTCTAACAACTCTTTTTTCTTTTCCTCAAATATCTTCCTCTAGTTACCCATCCCTCTAGTAGCAAGGCCTTTAACATCATCCTTTCCAAAAAATTTCCCTTTTCCTTTAGTCATCTAATCCTTCTCTATCAGCTCAGAAAAATACAGTTGGTCTTCTCTAAGCTCATTGATCTTGTGAAACAGGACCTCCAAAGAATCTACCCTATTCTTAACAGAAATATGACAGTCATGGAGCAGTTTCTTGATGCCCATGTTGGTATCCAACATATTGGCTTCTAAATCAGCTAGGAATTGTTCACATAAGAACTTTAAATCAGAGAACAAACACTCAAGATCAACAATTCTATCAATTAGAATATTCGAGGCAGAGCCTTTTGGAATATTCTACACTCTTTCAATCCCCTTATTTTGATGTTAACCCTATTGAATTCTTGTAGAGTCCACTTTGCCAATTTGAAAGTACCAGTGGGCCCCACCCTTTCCATGTTAAGGAGTTTGAACATTGAGGTGGAGTCATCATTAAGATCTAGGAGAAGTCCTCCGACAGGGGGTTAACCTTAACATGTTTAGGCTTCCCATGCTTTTGCTTAACACCCTCCTCCTCCTATACATGTTTCTCACCAACAAGTTCCACACTTGGTGTGTTTCAAACTGGGGAGTCATCAATTTCGATTGTCTTCTCCTCAAGAGCCTTCTCCTTACAATGCTCTGTGGTGTCCTTTAAAACATCTTTTGTGGCTTGTTTCCTCATCTTGGCAATGTGCTTAGAAGCCCTTCTGGGATTCTCCTTGGTCTCCATGATCATAACATTCTCTTGTAAACCCTCCTCCTTACCTCCTACCTCAACATCAACCTAACCAATATTCACAACATCATCCTTGGACCTCGAATCCTCAGAACCCACCTCTGTGTTGTTGCCAACAAACTAGGACTCTAACTCCTAAAGAATAAGCCACTTGGCTACTCATTTTCCTTTAGGGTTTCCCTTCTTTCTCTTCTTAGAAGGGGTAGTCACAGGAGAGTGAGACCCATCCTCTCCTTCTTTATTCCACTCCCCTCCTCAACCACGCTAGTATCTAAACCAGATGAGCTAGAGTCATCACTTAAAGTATTTTCATTGCCCTTAATTGAGGTGGTAGGAATTAGGGCTTTCACATGCTCCATAACTAACAAGATGAGGTCCTCATGCAAGACCAAATCCCTCTTGTTTTTCAAATGCACATACATAGAGACCTCCATCAAGGACAAGAAAAAGAAATAAAATGAAATAAACAACCCATGCCTAAAATGATTTAGAGTAAAATGGTGGCCTAGGATTGCAGTGAACCTACCTTCCAGAGTCACATACTGCATGATAATTTCCACAATATCTGCCTAGATTTTCTTTAGAGACGTCCACTCATAGCCCCAAGATTGCATCTTGATGATTTTTTCCATTCATCATCCTTAAATAATTGAACCATTACCTCCTCATTGCTCTTCTTATCTTTGAAGAATTTGCAGCCAACCATAGTTGTCACAATAGCTATAAGCTTCTCATTGATTTCAAATACCATTCCCTTGATCCAGAGCTTGTGATTGTGCCAATATGAAACAAATTCCGTTGAAGTGTTTGGATCATGTCATGAAGCCTTTCCAAGAAAGGCGTAAAATTACCATGTTCTAGGATCCTCCAAATTTTCTTCTTCTTCCTCAGACTAGCACAAGAATGGGGCTCAATTCTTCTTCGATCACCCCCCATATTCACAAAAACCAATAGCAAAAAACCCTGGAAAGAAGTGTTCAATTGAGAGCCAACAAGCCAAGCAATACCCACAAAATGTGCGAGTATAATGGAAGTACTAATGGTAAAATAAAGCCACCACATAAACTCAGCCAAATCCATCATTTCACATTAAAATCTTAGCAGCCTCAGGAAGAAGGGAGTACTCTTCCCACACCCTATATTAATTCTAACAACTTCATTAGCGAAAAAATCTGCCAATTAATTTCCCTCTCGATATATGTGAGAAACACAAGTTTCCTCACAAGATCTCAACATCATAATAGCATCCTTAATCAACTAATCAACACTCCAGCTAGGCTTTTGGATTCCACATAGATAGTTGATGATTTTTAAAGAGTCTCCTTCCACCCATAGTTTAGAGTATCCCTTATCCAAGGAAAATTTAATACTTATAAACGTAGCCTCAGCCTCAGTACAATGATTTGTTTGATTTCCCAACGGGAGTGCCACTGCACCCAAGAGCCTACCATCCTCATTCCTCAACACCCCCCACAACCAGCAGGACCAAGGTTACCCTTGGTTGTCCCATCAAAATTAATTTTAACCCACCCTGAAGGTGGGGGCTTCCACTTAGTACTTAATCTATCATTTAAACTAGAATTAGTTGCCTCAAACAGTATAAGGGGAATCTTCCAATTAGAAATCACCAACAAGTCATACCCAACCAAACAAGAAAATGAAGCAGAACATGGAGCATCAAAACCAATAAGAGAAAAATTTTCCAAGATTGTTCGGCGAATCTTGATGAAGAGACTATTTATCTTGAGTTTAGAATCACGAAAATTTTTATTGTTACGTTCTTTCCAGATGCCCCAAGTAATATGTGGGGCCATAAGATCCCACAACCATTGAAGAATGGGGGAAGATGAAGAACACTTCCATTTTTAACAAAACTACAAAGAGATTCTGGAACAACCTAGTCCAGATTCCAAAGGCCAATAAAATTACTCCATAGAAGAGAAGAAAAACTACAACCAAGGAGAAGGTGAAAGGAACTCTCTACATCAGCTTCATAGAGGACACATCTATTTGGAATTGCAAATACCCTTTTGCAAATATTATCTTAAGTTAAGACTTTAATTTGCATAAGCATCCTGTAGAAAACATTCACCTTAGGGATCAACATCTTATTCCATAATTTCCCCAAAATGGAAAAGAGTTAGGCTTCTCCAACAAATTAACAAAGGCAGAGGCCACTGAAAACTTACCATTAACACAGGGGGGCCAAACTACCCGATCTGGTCTGGGATAAAGAGGAACTTTGACATTACACCGGAACTCCTGAAGGACATTCAGTGATGGGTCCCATTCCTAAAAAGCCTTTCATGCCCCATTTTGAATATAGTTTTCCACCAAGTCACCA
Organism: Sequoia sempervirens; assembly: GCA_007258455.2. NCBI lineage: Eukaryota > Viridiplantae > Streptophyta > Pinopsida > Cupressales > Cupressaceae > Sequoia > Sequoia sempervirens. Next base: position 35,135 of record VDFB02277603.1, read on the forward strand.
AAAAGGTGTTTGCATAATGGAGCAATAGAAGGAGCCCAAGGATGATTGATCAGAGGCTCAAAATCATACCAAGTGTCTTCCCAAAAAATAATTCTGGAACCATCACCCAACAACCACCTAATGCCATTAGAAATCAAGTCTTTGTAGGGGATAATATTTCTCCAAAAACAAGAACCAGTAGGGATGTCATCAGAAGCAAGAATATTCCAAGATCTCCCATAACCATTTAGATATTTATTTCTAACCAGAGAGGCCCAACTTGCTTCCCCACTGAGGAGCCTTTAGATGTTCTTCGATAGTAAAGCCTTGTTAAAAACTCTTAAATTTCTAATCCCCAGACCACCCCACTTCTTAGGCCTACAAACCAGGTCCCACACCACAAGTGGAATTCTGGATTTAGCTTCAGCACCCAACAACAAAAATATTTTCATAATTGTTCCATTTTCTCCTCAAATTTAACAGGAATTCTAAAAAGACTTATGGCATAGGGGGGAGATTCTAAAGAGTAGAAGAGATGAGTTGTACCTTCCTCACCTGGTTGAGAAGTGAACCCTTCCAACTCGCCAAATTTCTTCTAAACTTATCCAAAAGTTTGAGCCAGAAGGAATCCAGAGTCTTATAAATACACAAAGGGAGCCCCAAATAGGTTGAGGGTAGATCACCCCAATTGCAGGAAAGGATCTTGGCTAGCTTCAGTTGGAGAAATTTAGGGGTATTAAAGAAGAAATTATGACTCTTGGGAAGATTAATACATTGCCTAGATGCCTTCTCATAAGCCTCAATCAACCTCTTAATAGTTTTGATTTCACAAACAAAAGATTCACCCATCGAGGTAGTGTCATCAACAAATTGTTGATGAGTAACAGGCTCACATCTAGAAGAGGGGGAGAGACCCCTCAAGAAACTTGTAGATAAAGCCTTCTGAATATTCTGACTGAGGGCTTTCACCATCATAATAAAAAGTAGTGGAGCTATAGGGTCTCCCTACCTCAAACCTCACAAACTCCAGAAAAAAGGAGGAGAGTCATTCACTAGAATAGAAAAAGGAGTTGAAATGAGTTGTTCAACAAGTTGTAGAAACTTTTGAAAAAATCCAAATCAAGCCAAAATGGCTAGCAAGAACTTCCAACTGACCCTATCATAAGCCTTAAGAAGGTCCAGTTTTAGAAAAAAAACTCAACTTCTTATTAGAGTTAAGAGAATGGGAAAGTTCATGAACTATAATAATGGAATTCTATATCTATCGGCCCCTAACAAAACCACTTTGGTGCTTTGAGATCAAGTCAGGGAGAATCCTCTAGAGCCTAGTGGCCAATACCTTCAAGAAAATCTTATAGATGGAATTGCAGAGGTTGATCAAACTATAGTCTCCAAAGCCATTAGCATCAGCAGTCTTGGGCATCAAGACAATGAAAGTTGCATTCAATTCTCTGAGTAATCTTCTAGAACCAAGAAATTCCTTGGTGGCATTGATCACATCCTCCACTACAATCTCCCAACATGATTGAAAAAATAGAAAGGAAAACCATCAAGTCTAGGGGCCTTGTTCCCCATCAAAAGAGAAAATTTCCTCCTTAATCTCCAAAGAAGAAGGAGTAGTAGTCAGATCCCTATTAAGACACTCCAAGACTAGCTAAGGGATGACATCTAGAGAAGCCTCCACACTCTGTTGGTCCCAACCAAGGTCATCTTTGAGCATATGCTCAAAAATATTTGTAGCAGCTCTCCTAATAGCATCCTCATCAGTCAACAACGAACCATCAACCATGACAGAGGAGATCTTGTTCAATGATTTATGCCTGAGGGTAGTAAGATGAAAGAACTTAGAATTTTGGTCCCCAGACTTGAGCCATATAGCATGAGATCTCTACCTCCAAAAGTATTCATCCTTTGCAACAATATCATGAAGTTGAGCCAAAAGAAATTCCTCCTACAACTGAAGCTCCTCCGACAAACCCTTAGATTGAATTTCCTCCTGAACAAGATCCAACCACTGAATAAGAGTCTTCTTAGAATAAAAAATGTGACCAAAAGACTCTCTATTCCACTTCTTGAGATTTCTCTTCACAAAAGCCAATTTCTTAGCAACTTTGAAAATCACACTTCCATCAATGTGCACTTGCCACCAACTCTTAATACAATCCACAAACTTAGGATCCCTTAACCACATAGCTTCAAAACGGAAAGGAAAATAGCTTTTACCCCCAACCTTATTAGCCACAAATGAGATGGGGAAATGATCCAAACCACACCTTGTAATCGAAGAGAGGGAGCATGCAATATCCACAAACCATGAGGCCAAAACAAGAGCTCGATCCAGTCTGACTTGGATATTCTCAACACCAACTTTCTTATTGGACTAGGTGAACTTGGAACCCATCATCATTACATTGATTAGAGCATTATCATCTATGAACATTCTTAGCTCTAGCCAGCTATCAGGATTGGCCTGAGTACCACCCAATTTCTCATTATCACATAAGGGAGTATTGAAATCTCCTATTACCAGCCAAGGGAAATCCAAAAAATTAGCATGAAGAAAACCAAGCTCGTCCCATAGCCTCTTCCTAGCCCTCTTCAAGTTGTGAGCATAGAAATTGGAAATAACCCAAGAGGAATTATCCCGAAGAAGAACAAACCTTGTATCCACATGATTGAAGTCATCCACAACCGAGAAACCTTTAATCAACCTAGATTTCCAAAGGTAGCTAGATCACCCGAGGCCCCCTCAGAGCTTACCCCATGAAAACCACAATATTTGAGAAAGAAATTATTTAAAGCCTCCAACTTATCAATTTTCATTTTGGTTTCTTGAATCAACAAAATATCCGGCTTATGGTCTTGGATCAAGTTCTTCAGGAGGTCCTGCTTATGCACATTCTTTAACCCCTTGATGTTCTAAGAAATGATCTTCATTTGCACAAAGAGGGGGTGCTCTTAGAGCACAGATCAAAGAGGGTCTTCTGAACACCCTCCACGATATCTCGCTTACAATCCCTCTCCCTAATTTTCTGCAAGGATGGCCTCCCCTGACCTCTTTGCTCAGAAATACAGTTCACTTTTTCCTTCTCATGGTAACTACTATGTGGGGTTGCAGAGGAGGGGAAGAAGAAGCCTTCTTCTTTCTGCCCCACACTGGAATATAACCTTCATCTTCCTTGCTCCCCATATCAAAAACCACTAAAGCTCCCTCTCCATCCACAAGACTAGACACACAATCTAGGGGAGAAGAAGGAGCAATATTTGGCTCTAGAAAAATGCGTTTAGGTGAGAAAAAGTATCTAAAATGTGATCTACATCAATATCTTCAGAATGTCTGACAAGCTCATACTCAAACTTCTTGGTCTCCTCACCCCCTAGGGATGAGTAACAATATGATCCTCATTATTGGCTGCAACCTCTAGAGCATTACCAACAGTGGAATCACACTGCTCAGGAGGAGCAGAAGACCCCTTAGCCTCCTTGACCTTTTGTACCTTAGATTGAGAGACAACCTTAAGAGGACTCATCTTAACAGGGTAGTCCTTAGCCCAATGGCCTAATTTTTGCATTTGAAGCACACAAATGGAAAGGAATCAAAGACAACCTATTGTTTCCAACAACCCACCTTTGAGTTTAGTTGAAAAAATTCAGGCAACACAATATCTTGGTCAATCAAGACATAGAGCCTAGCTGCAACCAGATGCCTTCTAGAAAGAGTGGCCTCATCAATAGAAACTAGGCATCCAAAAGAGTTTGCAACTGCCTTAAACACCTCTTCATCCCAATACTCCAAAGGCAGATTAGGTAGCTTCGGGTTAGATTTGTTACTAGAATATAAATGGTTAAAATTTTCCTATGTGTTTTTAAATACACTTGATAAGAATTTGTTAATGTGAAACTTGAACCCATTTTTTAACATACATACATTACATTACAAAATGGTTGCATTGCACACAAACAAGTCCATCCACTAACCATTACAATATTCTTACAATTTATAAGATTATATTCATCATATTCAATGTAAATATATTATGCATTACATGGGTTTGTTTTAATACACTTAAAATATGAATACTTCCACGATTTCTAGTTTTTTAGTTGCACCTATTTAGAGGGAACGGGTAAGGTGAACCCAACCATAGGAATAATCCTTATCCACTCCAAGCATATGCAAGGAATAAATTGGTCAAGTATATAGCCCATATACCATGCATCGCCAATTGCAATAATATATAACCTCATGCCATATAATATGACACATCCACTATATCAATTCACACAATAACAATAAAGTTAAACAAGCTCCTGTATAGGAGCGAATTTGTACCCCTTATGCAAATTCCCCTTTTACGTTTCCTCACCTGAGAGAACCAATTCTGAAGGAAAAATTCCACATCAGCCCATTGCCTTCATTCCACTTGGCATTATTTTGTTGAGTTGGTAGAAGAATAACTATCGAGGAAACCTGCGCGACACGCAAACATCTGTGTAGTACACTTACGTCCTTGACGGATTCCTACATCTGAAGTTGGCAGAGGTGTTACACTTCCCATTGGGGTCAATTTGTAATGCCCCTCTTTGACCCATCAACACGAATATGGCCATCTTTCTCATCCCACCTTCAAAAACATTCTTCCTTCATGCATTTCATCTTCTTCCCAAGTTCTAGCAATCTCTCTTAGCATTCTCTTAGCATCCATCACTCCCAAGAAACACTTTGGCACTCCATAGCAGCAACAACAATACTTTATCAACTCCATAGAGCAAGTGTGGAACAACACCATTGTAGCAGGGGCTTGAGTCCTCTCTTTTTCTCCTCCATTAGCTAGTGAGCTCTTGGTGAAGGTGGTAAGCATTTTCACTCCTCTCCTCTATGATTTGGTTGAGTAGCACTTTATTATTTTGTAGTGTTTTTTATATTCTTTACTTTTTTTCCTTTATCATACATTTCCTACTCGTTTCTTTATTAGTTGTCCATGGAGGTGGAAACACCAAAACAGGGGTCTGGCTAAGGCATACCCCTAGACAACCCCAACAAATTTCCCTCTTCCTATGTGTAGGTGGATGTGCATTCAAAGCTAGCTGGTGAATAGGATCTTCTGTGAGATCATCTTTGTCACCTTAGCTTTGGTATACTTACTTTATCACATTTGTTTGTATCTTTTGTATTTCATAGTCTTATTTTGTTCCCTTAAAAATCACTAGCTAGGCCGTCAACTTGTTTTCTAGTATTTCTTATTGTCTTTTCAGTCCTCTGGTAATACGGATACTAGCACACTTGAGAAATTTCAGTGCATCGTGTTGTTTTCCTAGAACCGCGCTTCCATCCTCAGGTAGAGAGCTACCTGAGGTACAATGCTGAACCCAAAAATCAGCTCACCTAGCCCTGTTCTTGATTTTGGGTATGCAAAGTGATTGAAGGACCTTATAGTTCTCATCATTCTCGTCCCTTACTTTGAAACATTCCCTTTAAAATGAGGTAAGTTAGGGTAGCCTTCCACTCTTGGCTCTCTGTGACCTGGGGCATTGAACATGGTTGGTCCCCCTCTCTTAGATTTTTGGTGAACCCGATGTGAACCAACATTTGTTCATTCATTGGTGTTGAGACTTTTCCCTTGTACCTTGTGATCATCGTGCTCCTAAACGTTGTGAAGGTTTATGAGCATCACAACCTAGTCCACAACCTCCAGGTATATTGTTATGAGAAGTATACGACACCTTTCGATGGAAACAACAAAGGTCACTATTGGTTTCTCTACAGGCCTTTTTGTTGGTTCCGTCGTTGGTCTTGCTGCATAGGAGTAGTTTTCAAGGGGTGAGGTAGGGATCTCTGATGAGACTGACCAAGTCCCCACTCCTCCTGCGTGTCCCACACTATCGTCATTAGACAAGCATGAGGATGTTCAAATTCCTTCAAAATATGTCTTCGCCCTTAGCAAAGGGTCAAACAAATTAGAAAATCACTTGGAAAGAAACCTAAAGATGGCCAAGGTTGCTCAGGTCATTAGTGAGTTAAATTATATGGTTGGAAAAGATCGAATAGGCATAGAACTCCTGGCTAGTCTCACTAGTCTAACTGAATTATGTGCTCCTTCAAACAATCCTAACATTATTCAAGGGCCCACTTTTAAAGATCATGAGAGACAACTAGGGATGTTGATGCCCCTCACATCCATTTACATGGTTAATGTCATCCCTTCGATCAGCATCCCCTCTGCCTATAAGGGATCCAAAGATATCAAAGTGAGCAAGATCCCCTTGGGTTTCAGCTTAACCCCTCTTGTCACCTCTAGAGGTTTTGGCGGGATGAGTGGTATAGGATTTGGTAGCAGCGGTGGATTCAGTAGTAGAAGTAACACTGGTGGAGGTAGTTCCAGTGGAGGCCATGGTGGTGGAGGCCCTACCAGTGGTGGTGGCTCTAGTAGTGGTTCTGGCAATGGCCACACCTGTGGTTCTAGTGGTGGCTCTGGTGACAGTTTTGGAAGAGGTTCCTCTAGCCCTATGTCTTCTAATGACCCTATTATGAACATTCTTCTTTAGAATATGGGTAAGATGCAGAACAAGTTGGCGATTCTTTCCCAAGCCTCTTCCCAACTTATCTTTCAACCCTTCTTCCGACATAGCCCATTGTCCATAGAGATCTTGAACACTCCCTTCCCCCAAGGAATGGAGATTCCTAAATTTGAGAAATATGGTGGAAAAGGGGGCCCACAAACACATGTGTCAGCCTTTAATTCCCTATGCACAGATTTATTCCATCACAACACGTTGATGGCCAAACTATTCCCTCGATCTCTCAAGGATACGACACTTGAATGGTACTGTTCCTTGCCCGATAATTCCATTTCTCATTTGACCAACTTGTAAACCAATTCCTATGATAGTTTCAAGCTAAAATTAGACTGAAGATGACCCTTTTGGATCTTGTCTGATGCAAACAAGGTGATAATGAAAATATCACTAATTTTATTGCGATATCAAGCGCTCTTTTCAAAAATATCGTATCCGCTGCTCAATTTTGACATGTAGAAGGTATTCATAGGGAACTTACAAAGGCCTTGGAAAGAAAAAATTTCCATTATGAAATACCCTTCTTTTTCACATTTATGTGCAGCCCTACGGGAGTATCAATAGATGGTAGTTCAATTTGGGGGATCCTCCTCGCCCTCCTGTTTGGAAGGAAAGGCCATTGTATCAATATTTGGGAAAGGTAAGGCTATTGCGAATGTGGTAGCCATGACGAATGATAACAGCCTCAAGTGCAACCAAAAGTTCACAAAGTTATCAAAATCTTATTCTTCCATAACCTTGCAGAACCTTCAACCTCTTAAGGAACCTTACCCTAACTAGTATGATGCAAGTACCTGCTATCAGTACCATCGAGTTAATGGACATGATATTGAATGTTGTATGTGCCTACGTCACGAGATATAGGACCACATTGAGGATAGTACTATTCATCTCGATGGGAGCAAATAAAACACAAATAAATTGGTGGTGAAAGCTAATAGTGAATTGTAGATATACATGAACTCGTTTCCATCACATTCTACTAACATGATTATCGATCCCACTGAGTTTGTCACTCCGCCCGAGGCCTATGTTAACATGGTCACGATTACCCCTACTGTACAACCTATGCCTGGTTCCCTGAATGTGACATTCACTTCAGAATACCTACCCTTAAATAACTAGCCCTCTCCCATTTACATTCCCGCCCGCCTCAATGGAAACATTGTGATAGGGGTCCTAGTAGACCCCATGAGTCGAGTGAATGTTATTACAGAGGAGACATTTTGGCTTAACTTGTTACACATAAAATAGTATGAAGAAACAAAATCCACCATCCATATGCATGATTCTCTTTGTTTCAAACTTTATGGTTCGATAACTTTGTTCATCCTAGTTGGACCTAGGGTTGTTGATAGGGTCTTCAATGTCATTCCAGAGTCATATTTGTTTAGGATGATGCAAGGCATACCTTGGCTAGCTTCCATGAATGGAATCACCTTCGTTATTCATAAATGTTTAAATTTCTCCCATGAAGGTGTCATGCATGTAGTGCATGACACTGGATACCAACCTCTGGTGTCCCGTGGGGGATATTCATTAGACCACTTTTGGCCTACCCTGGTTGGTCCGCTTCCTCTGAGAACAAACCTACTTTACAAGAACTACGTGAAGTACAAGATCGGGGACAAGGGACAACCAAAATTGGCTCTTCCTATAGCACAACAACCAGCTGCCTCCTCTTCTTGAAAAGGAAAGGAGAAGCTTGCCTCTCCTCGGGTTGAATCGTTCATTCCCCTTTCTTGGGAGGAGTATTGGATGAGAAAGCATGGCCTTTACCCATTGAGTCAAATGATACCTCCTTCGTGTAGGCCCAAGATCAAGATATCAAATCTCCCTAATGAGCATCTTGGACCTTGGTATTATTTGTACGACAAAAAGAAAGGTTCCCAAAGGGAATTTGCTTTGTGGCCTCCTACCGCTTTTGCTCCAAAAGTAGTAAACAGGAAGAGGCCCCCTACCGAGGCTCTTGAGCTAAATCCCCTTGTTTTCCAACCTACTCCTCTTGCTCCCATTCAGGATTCTATTCCTCTACCAGAAATGGCTGTAGTGGACACTCCCATGGTTGAGCAGGATCCCTCTGCCCCTTTACAACCTCTGTCCTTCAATTTGAATAGTCGCGAAAACTGCCTTGCGCTTGAGTGCAAGCATCGATGAAAGGCTCTCATTGCTGAGTAGGCCACCATGCAGAAGAAGGAAGAAGAGACAACCACCCCTATATCAGGGCCTCCTACTACATCCTCCTCTCTCCTTCCCTTTTCCTTTGTCCAATCTAGTACAGTCTTGCTTTCGGCTTCTACTATGAGTTCGAATGTGCCTAACCCCAAAAAGGTGCAGGTGTTCATCACTCCTTCAGTGGAGCCACCTTTGTTGATGTCCCTTTTCGATGTACCACCTTTCTCGAAACTCGTAAATATGATGAACACCTTGGTGGTGTCCATTACAATTTTCTCCTCTTCCTCTTCCTTTGCACCTCTCACCTCATATTTGGGGAGGTCGCATCCCTCGATGAAGTAGAAGGTGGAGTGTGGTCCTTCCAACAATGGAGGATGTAAGAGGAGGCCACCTCTGAAAAGGTGGTTCCGTGATGACTTGTTATGTCCTAGTGACGAAACCAATCCCAACTTCCCCTGAGTTTGTCACCACTCCTGAATCATTCGATGATCCTAGCGGTGAACCTCAGGCACAACCTTCTTAGTCTATTGAAGTTAAACATGGTACTCCTATAAAGTGCAGGTTTAACTCTGTGGATGAAGTTATGGCCTTGTCAGCAATCTTCGAAAAGTCACTAACCTTAGCTCCACAAGAGCTTGGTGGAGAGGACCTTGTCGGGCCCTCTTCCTTAGCCCTTGTTGCAGGAGGGTCAGAAGCCCCTCCCCTTAACATTCCACTACTACAGGCTCATCCTCCTTCCCCCTGCGATGATCTAGAGTGGGAAGTAGATGACCTCTTGGTCGATCAGTGTTAGAGGAGGCCCTTTCTTTATCTTTAGGTTAGATGTGTGTGTGTGTGTGTTGTGATGTGTTCCCCTATGATTTAGCTATGTGTTCCTAGATGACCCTTGTCACCCTTGTTGGTGCTTGGATACAGGCATGGTTTTTGTGTCGTAAACCTTCTTCTATTTGTATCATCATTCTTCCATGTTTGTGATTGATTTTCAATAAATTAGGGATGATGCAAAGCGCTGGGGGAATTTAGGCTCCCCTTCTATGTTGACCCAATTTTTTATTTTTACTTTGTCTTCTCATGCATTCTTCACATGGTCTGATATAGTAGGGGGTTGATGACAATTCATTTTATATACTATTATTATACTACATATATATTTATGAGCAATTCTAACCTCGAAATATCAGGCTACCCATATGCCCTTTGTTCATAATGTTTATTTTTGTCTTTCTCTTATCTTTCTCTCTTCTTTTCTTTAGTTACCCCTTTCACGTGTGACAATGCCACTTTTATAACATTTCAATTTTCAGAAAATGCATTCATTGTTGATGAATCTTTTCTTGAGAATCTTCACAAATATTTTTTCAAGAATTACATTCTCAACTTGAAACCCTAACGAAATGTGTTTCCTTCATCATGGGTTCACAAAGAAAGAACTTGAGAACCTTTCCTTCAAGGTGGGAGCAACTTTGACCTTCCCCTCAAAATGGGGCATTTTTTGCCTCTCAAATTCCTTGATGAAGTGAACATCTTTTGAAAGGATTCCTTGATGATGAATCGGTTCGAGAAAGAAACATCTCTTCTGTATTTTCAAACAACGTGTCCCTTGAGTGGACACCCTTTCTTCACATTGGGTTCCCAAGGGACCCCTTTGAAAGTTTTCCAACTTGTTGATAGTCTGCGTGGTTGTCTGATTACTTACCTGCATGGCCGCTTTTAGACATGTTCTTGTTACCCAATTTTCACCTACGGGCTCAATTAGGCAGGGCAATCTATGTTTTAAATGTTCATAAAGGTCAAATGGGGAAATTGTAGTGCAGGGGTAAATCATAAATCTGATGCTAAGTCACAAGGAAGCTTGTTGGAAAATATGCCTCAGTCGGATCAAGCATAAAACTCCTCAAGGAAGAAATTCGTTGAGACCCTCCCGTTGTCTTGCCGACTAGCAGTGGTTCTATTCAGTTGAAATATACCGGTCGGCCAGAATTTTCAATCGCCATGAGTATTTATATCTCCCTCTGACCAGAGAAGTCCCGCTGAAAAGGAATGGCCCGGGGAAAGTGGTTTGTGTTCGCTAAGATGTCTTCCTGACCCGCTAGTGTCCTGCTGAAGTGTTCTCAATTCGCCAAAGGTTTTTCCTTCAGCATGAAGTCTTGCCGAAGGCCGAAGGTCTCACTAAAGAAATAGGAGCTTGGGGAGATATATCGGTGACTAACGAAGGTCTTGGTGAAAGGAGATGTCATCGGGGAGAAAAGGTGGGCCTCGCTATAATGTATCAGCGACCGCATGATGTCTCACCGAAAGGATGGTGCCTTCGGTATAAGATGGTGAGCTCGGTGTAAGGTCTTCCCAACCAAGCAATTTCTCCCTAAAATGAATTGAGATTTCACCGAAACAAAAGGCCCCTCGGTGTAAAGTCTTGCCGACCTGATAGGGTCTTGCCGAGCGGATATTCAAAATCAGTAATACTCCTAGCCGAGGGGTTTTAGCTCGCTATGACCTCCTGCCGACAAGCGATAATCTTGCCGATGGTTTTAGGGATGTCGATATGATTTTTGCTACTTGACATGAAGTCTCACTAACAAATGTATGCTATGTTGATGCTGCTATAGAGTTTAATCACATCGGGGAGACACGATTAGTGTCTCACTGACATGCGATTCACATGAAGCGACCTTTGACCGTCTGGGAGTCTACGTGGCACGAGTTCGACCAATCAGAAGGAGCTACAGGAAAGTTGTGGCAGTTTAACCCCTATGAAGAAGATCAACAAAGTAAAAGTAATTTGAATCTGCTCTGAGCTCATAAGCATTCAAAACAACTCGACAAGGAGATTCAAAGGTGGACATGAAGACCAGAAGTTAATGTTGTGGCTGCAAAAGATCAAGGAGGCCATTCCTGGAGCAAATTCACACCGACATGGACAACAGGGACGCATGTTTAATGCGGCATTAACTACATTTTAAAAGATCTAAGGGAAAATCTTTTAGAAGGCTGATATTTTTGTAAGCCCTAGGGGCTGACATCTTTTTGTATATAGGGCATTTTTGCCTCTTTGTAAGGGAGTTCGGATTATGCATTCTAGAGAGTTAGTGATTTTTCCTCAAATCCTTTCTCAACTGATGTAGATTTTGTAACTCATTTGGAGTTCTTCTGATGCTTTTCGAAAGTTTGTGACTTTTGCAGTCCTTTCCAAGATTAGCAAACTTTTGTAACTCACTTTGGAGCATGATATATAGAGTTTACCCTGGTTACCATTGATGGCTCAATTTTCCTTCTGGTTCTTGCAAAATATTGTGCATTTTCAGGTGAATCATCAAGCTATTTCATGAAATCTTTCTTTTCCTTATAGCTTTGTTTCATGTTAGTGTGCCTTTCTTTGCAAAAGTAGCATTATTTAGGTTACAAACTATGTTTACTCAATTGCACATGAGCTTTTAATTTGTGAAAATCTACTTTTCCTTCTTGAAAGTGTGTGCATTTCAAACCTATTTGTATGCATAATCTACAAAATTTAGTTGTACAGTCCCATATCCATCATCAGTATTCAAGTGTAACCTGAGTGTCTCATTGCTCTTGTCATTTAGGTGTATCACCATAGCATTTAGTTTTATTTTTTATGCATTCCTTCTCCCTTTTCCTTTACAGAATCAGTAGTTTAGGTGACACCAAAGGAAGTCGGCCTTCTCCGTAGGTTGACCTCTATTTACAAGTGACCCACAGCTTTAGAGGTCTTCCCATGTTACACTGAGGTGTTGAACATCAAGTTCAACAAGGGTGCAATTTTAGGTGATAACAGTTTTTGGAACACCCGGTGGGACTGTTCGAATCAAAACAGTTTAAAGAGTATATATTATTGCTGGTTTTTGATATGCAGGCAATAAGTTTTAGGCCTTTAAGAGGTAAGCATCAACATATCATGGCGACTCTGAGTTTGGGAAGTAGTAGAAAAGCCAGTGCATTAATAAGAAATTCAACATACTGAGAGATTTGGTGTCTACCTCAGTATCATTCAACCTTTGGAGGCAGTTTGAACAACACCTGGTGACTCCGAGCTCAAATCTTTTGGTTTCATAGGCACAAGTGCTGGGATGTATCAAAAGAATTTGTTACTTCTGAGTTTCTAGCTCTTGGAATGAAAAGATGTCAAATATTCATGAAAATGCTTACTATTACCCTCCACATCATGAGTATGTTGCTCCTACACCTTATCAGTCACATTCAACCAACCATAGTGCTGGTTTCAACCCATTTTCCCTTGCAGCAATAACTAATCATCATTTTCATCATGTTTCCCACCCTCTCACTCCTGTTCAACCTTTGTTTCAGTCAATATTTGATCAAAAGCAACCCCAAGAGGAGGTTATTGCTGTTAACCAATATGATTATTTATATAATCAGCCTCAAAAACATTCATACCATAACATATTGGACCTGCTCCAACAAATTGACCGTACATTGTGGGATCTAAGCCAAAATCTTCATAACATGAAGATTCATGATATTAGTAAGGTGCTTGCATGCCTATCTAAGATGTTGGTTGATATCAAGGTGCAGAAAGGTATTATTATGTAACAACAAGAAATGGTTGAACAAGTCACTTTTATGATCAAGAGAGTGTGGAAAAAAGAGTCCAGTTCGAGGAAGGCCTTGAAAAGGAAATATATGCTAAGGAAGAACAAATGAGGCTGCTCTCTACTTAGGTGCAGAATACTCAAGCTTACTCAAATTATCAACACCAACTAATGGAGGGGTTTCAAAAGAGGCAACTTGAGGGGAGTTCCAAAGAAAAGAGAGTTGTTGCAGAAGAAGAGTAGCCTAGTGATCAAGTTAGTTCATTCACCATGGAGGAGACTAGAATTCCAAATCTGTTACATCTAGCTATGGAGGAATATAGAAAGCAACAACAACAAATGATTGAATAGAAGGAAGACAATGGAGAGTTGTTGATTGATGATAATCAACAAGACAATAGGGCCTTGATTTAGGAAGAAAAGCCTGAAATTGAACCTGATTCTATCCTCCAAGGTGAAATTTTTGATGTTGTTGAGGATGTTCTAGATGAGGAAGCCAATGTCAAGCTTTTTGAAGAGTTGTGCACATGTATTATTGAACAGTTTTGTTCAACATTGGATGACAAAGAATCAGAAGAAGTTGAGGGTTATGATGATCTTGGGCAGCAACTTGAAGAAGTGATGAAACAACAGGAAAAACCTCATGAACCTAATTTGCAAAGTCATAACTGGTTGGAGGAGCTTCCATTCCATTGTACAGAAAAACTTGAGACTTCATCACCACTTGAATTGTTGTCTTCTTGCATTGAGGAAAACAAGCCTGAATTGGAATGTAATTTTTTCAATGGTGATAATAAGAACTATGAGCAACTTCCTTTCTGGAGTATGAAAGAGCTAGAGATTGATGAATTGATTGAAAATGTGTTGGAGGAATCCATCTCATTATTCTCCATTGAAGGAACGAATGCTCATTTTGGAAAAAATGAGCATGCTGAGGAGGTCTCTTTTTTCTGATCAAGTCAGTCACCACAGTTAGATCTTTCTAGCTAGCAAGGTGATAAAATGGTATCTCATGAGCAAGAGATCAACAAGAAAAGTTCAATCTTTTCCCTTACCAAAGGTTGTCCAATCAGATCCCTAGCCCAGATGGAGTCCAATACAACACCAAGGACGAATCATGCACCCACACATGAAGGTATAGCAGAAAATGGTATCCAAGATGCACTGATAGCCAAACAAGAGTATGTTCAGCTCACTTATCCTCCTTTGGTTGACAATACATATGGTCTATTTAGTGAGGTAAGTGAACTTATTCACCTCTTTCAAGGGGTAGTGCATTGTCTTGTTAAATATCTTCCTATGTCCCATTTTTACTCAGCTATCCTTAAGCATTCTAGTCATTTTAAATTGAGGAGAAAAGGCAGCTATTTCAACCATCTTGTGAATGGTTTTGTTTGACCAGTGTCTTACTGGTTAGTATAGGGTAGATTTAGTTGTTGTTTCAATTCCCTAAGTTTTGTTCCAACACAAATAAGTAGTTTCCATTCAACAGTTTTTCCTATTTTCAATAAGTTTCCAAGTGTTCTATTGAGTTACAAATGCATCATAGTCATGTAAAAAGCTGCTCCAAATCAACCCCTGAGTTTTCCCAATGACTCCATGCCCAATGGATAGGCCTAGGCTATTGGTCTGCATGTTTAGCAGGCAAACATCCAGCTGAGGTCGCCAGAAATGTTACCCAATTTTCACCTACAGGTTCAATCAGGCAGGGCAATCTATGTTTTAAATGTTCATAAAGGTCAAATGGGGAAATTGTAGTGCAGGGGTAAATCATAAATCTGATGCTAAGTCACAAGGAAGCCTGTTGGAAAATATGCCTTAGTCGAATCAAGCATAAAACTCCTCAAGGAAGAAAGTTGTTGAGACCCTCCTGTTTTCTTGCCAACTAGTAGTGGTTCTATTCGTTTGAAATATACCGGTCGGTCAGACTTTTCAATCGCCATGAGTATTTATATCTCTCTCCAACTGGAGAAGTCCCACCGAAAAGGAATGGCCCGGGGAAAGTGGTTTGTGTTTGCTAAGATGTCTTCCCGACCAACTAGTATCCTACCGAAGTGTTCTCAATTCGCCGAAGGTTTTGCCTTCAGCATGAAGTCTCGCCGAAGACCAAAGGTCTTACCGAAGAAATAGGAGCTCAGGGAGATATCTCGGCGACTAACAAAGGTCTCGGCAAAAGTAGATGTCATCGGGGAGAAAAGATGGGCCTCGCTGTAACGTCTCGGCGACCGCATGATGTCTCACCGAAAGGATGGTGCCTTCAGTATAAGATGGTGAGCTCGGTGTAAGGTCTTCCCGACCAAGCAATGTCTCCCCGAAATGAATTGAGATTTCACCGAAACAAAAGGCCCCCCGGTGTAAAGTCTTGCCGACTCGATAGGGTCTTGCCGAGCGGATATTCAAAATTAGTAATACTCCTGGCTGAGGGGTTTCAGTTCACTATGACCTCTTGCCGAAAAGTGATAGTCTTGCCAATGGTTTCAGGGATGTCAATATGACTTTTTCTACTCGACATGAAGTCTCGCTGACATATGTATGCTATGTCGATGCTGCTATAGAGTTTAATCGCATCGGAGAGACATGATTAGTGTCTCACCAACATGCGATTCACATGAAGCAACCTTTGACCATCTGGGAATCTACATGGCATGAGTTTGACCAATCAGAAAGAGCTACAGGCAAGCCATGGCAGTTTAACCCCTATGAAGAAGATCAACAGAGTAAAAGCGACGTGAATCTTCTTTGAGCTCAAAAGCATTCAAAACAGCTCGGCAAGGAGATTCGAAGGTGGACACGAAGACCAGAAGTTAATGTTGTGGTTGCAAAAGATCAAGGAGGCCATTCCTGGAGCAACTTCACACCGACATGGATAGTAGGGACGCACGTTTAATGCGACATTAACTACATTTGAAAAGATCTAAGGGCAGATCTTTCGAAAGGCTGATATTTTTGTAAGCCCTAGGGGCCGACATCTTTTTGTATATAGGGCATTTTTGGCTCTTTGTAAGGGAGTTCAGATTATACATTTTGGAGAGTTAGTGATTTTTCCTCAAATCCTTTCTCAACTGATGTAGATTTTGTAATTCATTTGGCGTTCTCCTAATGCTTTTTGAAAGTTTGTGACTTTTGCAGTCCTTTCTCAGATTAGAAAACTTTTGTAACTCACTTTGGAGCATGATATATAGAGTTTACCTTAGTTACCATTGATGGCTCAATTTTCCTTCTGGTTCTTGCAAAATATTGCACATTTTCAGGTGAATCATCAAGCTATTTCATGAAATATTTCTTTTCCTTATAGCTTTGTTTCATGTTAGCATGCATGTCTTTGCAAAAGTAGCATTATGTAGGTTACGAACTGTGTTTACTCAATTGCACATGAGCTTTTAATTTGTGAAAATCTACTTTTCCTTCTTGAAAGTGTGTGCATGTCGAACCTGTTTGTATGCATAATCTACAGAATCTAGTTGTGCAATCCCATATCCATCATCAGTATTCAAGTGTAACCTGAGTGTCTCATTGCTCTTGTCATTTAGGTGTATCACCATATCGTTTAGTTTTATTTTCATGCATTCCTTCTCCCTTTTCCTTTACAGAATCAATAGTTTAGGTGACACCAAAGGAAGCTAGCCTTCTCCGGAGGTTGACCTCTATCTACAAGTGACCCACAGAATTAGAGGTCTTCCCATGTTACACTAAGGTGTTGAACATCAGGTTCAACAAGGGTGCAATTTCAGGTGATAACAGTTCTATCTATGGGTAAACATGTCACTTTGCAGGTGTTCCTGTGAAGCCGCTTTGCGACTCTACAGAGTCCCCTTCCTTTGATTTCCTCCATGTGAGAGATCTTGGGGGATACCTCCCTATAGATCTGTGGGTCTGTAGGGCACTTCCTTTGAGCTTCCTCCATGTGAGATATATTGGGGGTCGCTCCCCTACAAGTCTCTGGGTCTGTAGGGTGCTTTCTTTAGGTTTCCTCCATGTGAGAGATCTTGGGGGATGCCTCCTTACAAGTCTTATTAGAAATATGGGAAAAGACAAAGGAAGTTGGAAATGATACAACACAAAATAATTTGTGCTACTTCTTCTTATTCCACACTCAAATACATTACATATATATAGGATGTACATATCCTATATTGTAGGAGACTACCTATAACAACTTGCTAAAGATACGAGTTGTTTTAACAACTCAAAATACACAAAAAAAAATAATTACAACCAAATAACAAATACTCTACGAGAATGATGTGATATTCCCAACACTCATAACCAACCTACTAAACTATTATCTTATGCATCCTATGATGCATAACCTATGTGAACGCTAATTTCCAACATTCACCCCCTTAGTGTGAACATGGTACGAACTCACACCCTTCATTTGCAGTATGCTCATCCCTGTGGCATGTCCAATTGACTCATGACCTTGATCCAAAGAAAGGCTCTCTCCTCCCATGGTTTTAAATAGGCTTACCACAAACCTTGACGTGAATAGGAACCTCCACCATCTGTCCACCTCGTGTGGTTTTCTGGATCCTCCCACAAACCCTTTCAAGATCCATGAACTACATTACACTAGTGCTTTTTTTCACCACTATGCTTGTACATCAAGGAAATTAGAGAAAGCAACATAGCTGAAAAACCCATACTAGGAAAAATTTCACATTACATTACAATTAAGAACACAATGTTCTTAATTGTAGTCACTGTTATCAATCGCTGCCACTCGATCTTGAATGGCATAGACAATTGCCACTGCCACTGGAAGCTGCCCTTTACTTTAGCCATTTTGGCGTAGAATGGGAATGGAACATTAGTTATTATTCCCCCCCATAATGTGAAATTTCCACTTATTCACACAACTAGGAACACTAGAAAGTGAATTATATTATGCTACATACTACTGTCTGGATCTTGTTGCACATGATCACTATTGCCAATGAACATATTCACTGACCAATCATCTTATAACAAAGTATGACAGTCAGAGGATCACCATAGACATCAACTCTCCAATACAATTTCTCTTCTAGCATCCACCACACAAAGCAACAGGAACATTGCAAACAAGTACACACAACACTGCACACAAAAAGAAAAATGCCACCATAGCTCTATGCAGCCCCGTCATTGGTGACTGACGAGAGGTCGCTAATTGAACTCCAACCTCCGTTGTCTCTGTCCTCCATTGGATCTTCTACTTAGCAAATATGAATCTTCTATGTAGACTAGTGGCATCAATCCTGTTAAAAGATGATTGGAAGCAATGCTTTGTAAAACCATAAGTTAAGGTTTGATCCATGACTCAGGCTTGCCTTGAATTTCCTGAGAAATTAGTTAGTGCCAATGCAATAGACTGGTAATGAGCTGAAAATCCAATAGCTATGCACCCTACACACTCTTCAAACTTTCACCGAGCCCCATAGAGAGTCAAATTTGCAACAAACACAACTGCTCCAAGCCAATGAAGAGATCGAGATTAGGTGTTCAAAGTCAACACCATAATATATTGAGCCCATTGGTAATAAAATGCTATTGCAAATAAGAGATTGTAGCCATAGAAATGCTAAGAAACGATGCCAAAGTTTGCTTCAATATGGAACTGGTCACAAAAACCACCTCAAAGAAATCGATCCGCCATAAAATGTAGATTAAAAACCACATCGGTTACTTGCAACAAACATGGCCAATGAAGTGATAGTTGATGCAACTCGATACATGGACCAATCTGACCAATTCCACATATGAAATGCACATGCTTCGATCAAAAGGAATGATAATCCATGAAATGAATGTGCTAATATCATGCCCGGTCTGAGTAAAAAGGACCTCCACAAGATTCAAAGCAACGTCTTTCTCAGACGCCTAGCAATGACTAATTTGTGTAGCCTAGCCCAAGGAAAAAAATAAAAAATAAAAAAATAAAAATAAACGGGGATCTCATTAAGAGAGACTAATTGAATAATGCTCCTATTTGTAGCACTTCAAACGTAGGTCAAATTGAAGGAATACACCTCTCTCCTCTCTAGAACTTGTGCGACAAAGACAAAGCCGCAATGTCATACAAGAAAACGCAAATTGCTATTGTCTTTACTAGCGACCTCTTTCATGGACTTGCCACTTTACGCATGATCTATGACCATCAATGACAAGCATCCCACAAATTGCTTCCCGCAACATTCTTAATAGTCACAGAAAATGATAAAATTCAAACAACAAACTCAAGCGGTGAGATAATAATGGCAATAGGCGTATTAAACTCCTACTATGGTGCCTAAGTCAGAGGCCTATCAAAACTCCTAAAGAATAGGAAAAACATTGGCTCAATTCCTGAAGTGACTCCATTTAATCTGCACCTTATCTGAGGAATGAAAAAATAATGCCCATATCCTGCTCTGATACCATATTAGAAATATGGGCAGAGACAAAGGAAGTTGGAAATGATACAACACAAAATAATATGTGCTACTTCTTCTTATTCCACACTCAAATACATTGCATATATATAGGATGTACATATCTTATATTATAGGAGACTACCTATAACAACTTGCTAAAGATACAAGTTGTTTTAACAACTCAAAATACACACAAACAAATAATTACAACCAAATAACAAATATTCTATAGGAATGATTTGATATTCCCAACACTCATAACCAACCTACTAAACTATTATCGTATGCATTCTATGATGCAAAACCTATGTGAACACTAATTTCCAACAAGTCTGCAGGTTTGTAAGACACTTTCTCAACTTCCTCCATGTGAGAGATCTTGGGGGATGCCTCCTTACAAGTCTGCGGGTTTATAAGGTGCTTTCTCAGCTTCCTTCATATGAGAGATCTTGGGGGATGCCTCCTTACAAGTCTACAGGTTTGTAAGGAACTTTTATGGGATTCCTTCATGCGAGAGATCTTGGAGGACACCTTCCTTACAAGTTCATGGGCCTGTGAGGTGCTTACTTCTCAGGGCTTCCTTCATGTGAGAGATCTTGGGGGTTGCCTCCTTGCAGGTCTACGGGCCTATAAGACACTTTTATTCTACAGTTTCATAGTTCTACTTTACCAAAGCACTCATTAATATTCATGATCGCTAAAGTGGGGGGAAAATGTATAGAAGTGAATTTTCACCCCTTATGCAAATTCCCCTTTTACACTTCCTCACCTTAGAAAACTAAATCCGAAGGAAAAATTCCATATCAGCCCGTTGCCTTCATTCCATTTGGCATTCTTCTGTTGAGTCGATAGAAGAATAACTTTCGAGGACGCCTGCGTGGCAGACTTACATCCTTGGCGAATTCATGTCTCTGAAGTTGGTAGAGGTGTTACACTTCCCATTGTGTTTGATTTGTAATGCCCCTCTTCGACTAACCGACCCAAATATGGTTGTCTTTCTCATCCCACCTTCAAAAGCACTATTCCTTCATGCATTTCATCTTCTTCACAAGATCTAGAAATCTCTCTTAGCATTATCTTAGCATCCATCACTCCCAAGTAGCACTTTGGCACTCCATAGCAGCAGCAACAACACTCCATCAACTCCGTAGAGCAAGTGTGGAACAACACCATTGCAGCAGGGGCTTGAGTCCTCTCTTTTTCTCTTCCATTAGCTAGTGAGATCTTGGTGGAGGTGGTAAGCATTTTCACTCCTCTCCTCTATGATTTGGTTGAGTAGCACTTTACTATTTTGTAGTGCTTTTTATGTTCTTTACTTTATTTCCTTTATCATACATTTCTTCCTTGTTGCTTTCTTGGTTGTCCGTGGAGGTGGAAACACCAAAATGGGGATCTCACTGAGGCAGACCCCTATACAACCCCAACAAATTTTCCTCTTCCTATGTGTAGGTGGACGTGCATTTGAAGCTAGCTGGTGAACAAGCTCTTTTGTGAGATCATCTTTGTCACCTTAGCTTTGGTATACTTTATCACATTTTTTTGTATCTTTCGTATTTCATAGTCCTATTTTGTTCCCTTAAAAGTCACTAGCTAGGTTGTTAGCTTGTTTTTTGGCAGTTCTTATTGTCTTTTCAATCCTCTAGTCATACAGATGCCAAAGCACCTAAGAGACACTAGCATTCCATGCTATTGTCTTGAAACAACACTTTTGTCCTTGGACAGAGAGCTACCTAAGGTATAGTGTTGAACCCCAAAAATTGGCTCACCTAGCCCCATTCTAGATTTTGGTTTTGCATAGTGATTGAAGGACCTTATAGTCCTCATCATTCTCATCCCTTACTTTGAAAAATTCCCTTTAAAGTGAGGTAAGTTAGGGAAGCCTTTCACTCTTTTCTCTCCATGACCTGGGGCCTTGAATGTGGTTGGTCCCCCTCTCTTATAGTTCCTTAAGTTTCAATAGATTATCATTTGTCATTTATCATTTTCAATAAATTATTTTTGTTTTAGCCTCTATCTAGCCTAGGGAATTCCCTCTTGATCATCATCAATCGTTGTACTTGGAGGTAGAAATACCAACAGGGGATTTGACTTAGGAAATCTCCTATACAACACAACCTTTTCCCCCATTTTCATTTGTGTAGGCCAGATTTGGAACTTTCAACAAATGAGAGTCTCAAGAAACAAAGTGCAGACCTTAATCCACATCTTGGAACTTTCATATCTGAAAAAGAACCAAGACAGTTCAAAGTGCATTGTTCCCTTGTCCTTGTAAATCAGGCTCAAATTTATACTGTAGGTTCCTCTTTGTGTCTCATTCTCATATTTGAAGCCAATTTGTTATTTTCCATTTTCTTCTATGTGATAAATTACATTTTCAGATCTAGGGTTGAATGTCAAATAGACTTGTCAAAACACAAATCAAATTTACCATCCTCACAACACATCACAACATAAATAGTATGGGATTGGCTCTCCATTATGGCAACAAGATAATCTTCAAAACCCTAGATCATTTATGTCTAATGTTGAGTCAAGTGAAAAGGAGATAATCTTATTTATCCTAATTGGATCTAGGATCACTTTTCCTACACAACACTTCTATAATATCTCATTATCCTTTAGAGGAGTGACACTAAATACAAGAGGTTCTCATAAATTCTTGGATTTCAAGCTAGAAGATCTTGGACTGTAGTTAATTTATGGTTTCTAAAGTTATACCTTGAATGAATTTATGGCTAATTGGTTGAAGAATTTTTAAGTCAAAGATAGATTCATCAATCGAGGAAAACCAGGTATAGAAATGAATAAAGGATTAGTATATGATTCTCCTAGTTCATATGTGGAGATATTGAAGCTACAACCATAGGATAACTCCTTAGAAATATTTATACACACCTCTCCATATCTTTGACCATATAAAATCATGAAGTAAATATATATATACATATATATATATATATATATGTATATATATATATGTATATATATATGTATATATATGTATATTATGTATATATATACATACATATATATATATATATATACATACATATATACATATATATACATACATATATATATATATATATACATACATATATATATATATATGTATGTATATATATATATGTATATATATATATGTATATATATAGAATCATGGACTAGAGTGAAGAAAAAAATAGAGCCTATTAGAAATATAGGCAAGAGATACATGAAACAAAACAAAGATATGAATAAGTTCCTACCAATGGAACTTGGGAAAAATATGTGATTAAGAGCGCAATTATTTGACCTATAGCTATGACATGAGCACCATTCCAAGAAGAGGTGTTATAACAATCAAAGTTAAGGTCGAAGAAAAAGTAACACAAAGCTCGTAGGGAATAAAAAATATCATTGGTTTAGTTGGAATTTTTCTTGCACAACAATTCGGTCATCCTCCTTAGCCAAAACCACTCAATAACATGCCTACCTAAAACCATCACATCAACCTACCCATTTTACTCAAACAACTTCAACATTTGGGAGCCTCAAGGTGTAATTAGAATATTATAATTAGGGTACTTAAGCCACTTTCCAAAGAGGAATGGAGAGGGTACAAAAAAAACTATATATCCTCGCAAGTCTATTTCCCAATCTATCGCAAAACAAGTTACACCCCTAGTAGATAAACCAACAACTATTGCATAGATAGATTTGGTCCAAGGTTCAAATAATACATCATCTATCCAAGTGAAAAGAAAGAAAATAAAATTAGTAGTTCTAAGGAGCATTGAATCAGAACCAAAGGGTACCCAAACGCTACTACAAGCAATGATACTTTCAATTGTTTCATCCATGTTTGTATGCATTTCTCTCCCATCTACCGACTCTTAAATTGTTCCTACAATAATTCTCTCCCCTCTACCAATTTAATTTTTAATCTTTCTTAACACCCTTCCTCTATTGGAATAAACCATATTCTATAATTATTATTCCACCATTTTTAATCTCTTTACCTCGTATCCAAACCATTCCACCATCTATATATGCACCTCATCCATTCCTCTCTCCAATATCCATTCAAATAAATGTGCAATCTTCAAAAATACCTCCCCTAACCTTTCTCTCCTACTCTTATGGTCCATTCACCTCTACCTCTTGTTGTGATAATGTAACCCTCTTAATAGATTGTCACAATTTGATATGGCCTTCCTCAAGGATCTTGATTTTTGAATGGATTTATCTTCTCTTTTTATAATCCCCACCAATAACTCTTGATATCCAAATAGTCTTGTGAGTCCAACATGGATAATTGGACGTAGTGAGAGGATAGAGCTACAATGCACACGTATTAGGTCATTCTATGACCTAGTTCAATAATAATGAATGAATACACACATAAATCCTAATGTGGATAATCTATAATGATTGATGTAGTCAAGGGATTATTTAGTACATGTAATTTGCCTAATTATATCATAGGTACAACTAGAGTTTAGGGTCAAGCTCAAGGAAAAATATACAAATCTATCGTAATCAACTTCTTGAAGCTCATTTAGAAGATCAAGAATAGAGAAACCGAGTGTTAGCCTCCTCTAATGGTTCAATAACTAAGCTCTTAAAGCTATAACATAGAGATTAGATATTTTCACCAAGTATTTATCTTGCTCATCTTGAAGGTTCATTCATTATCAACCCAGGGATGTGAACTTGAAATGGGTCAACACTTTCTATGCATAGGGACTCAATTGTAGTCATCCTTATCCTATAATTGGAGAGGAAATAGTACTGAAAGTGAAATGCTTGAAAGGAATTAGCATATGTACTAAGCATAAATCAACAACTAAATTGAACTAAAATGAATGATAGAAATAGAAATCTCAGGAAACAAATAGGAAGTTACTTTGTCTGCCTTGGCTACAGGAACAAACACATAACGAAGTTCCAATGGTTGTAGGAATAGACAACTGGTAAGATTGTAACTAATTGCCGAATAGAAAAGTAACTACTGAACTGAATGGATGAAATTATCACCAAGTGGGCCCCCTTGAATGAGTCTCCCCAAAACTAATTCAAATGCAGAAAATTAAAGTATCATTTTATTCATTGAAAACATTGTTACATCATAATAGCAACATGATTGTATTCCTTGAAATTGAAGATGAAAGTACAATATCAGAACATCCAACCTCCTGAAGAGGAACATCTAATCATTATTTATAGAAGTAAAGCTTCTAAATAACTCTAACTAATTGGAAAGTTGACTCCAATAGACTAGGAGGACGCCATTTATTGAAAGCATGAAAAAGAGGAAGGAGGTTATGCATGCACAAGATTTAGTCAAACCAGTCTTGCCTCAACAAGGATCCAACATAACAACACCTCCTAAATCTACTCAACTATTAATAGACATGGTCATTTAAAGTTATCACTTCCACACGAGTTAGAAGTTTCCAACCATTGACCTCTTCAATTTCCATCTCTTTTTGACTCCTTCAACAACTAGGCAGTTGGCATGAACTTCTTCCACCTTGTAAGCTCCATTTATATCTACATCTTAATCTGAACCTGCATTATGACATTAGCATACACAAGACAATTGTATATCCATAATCACCTTAGAATAAAATTCATTCAATCACATGTAAAATTAATATAGATATATCACATAGCAGGTTAATACCATCAAAATTTATAGGGATAAGTTCATGTCCAAAGTTCATAAGTTTAGGGAAATAACATAGAAAGTATTAGCAACCAGGTGCTAAAACCCCATAGTAACAATAACAAACATATGATAAATCCTAACAAAAATGACTCATTATTTGGACTCATCATCTCCCCCAACCTAATGATCTGTTGGTCCTCTAATAGATGGAACTTGGTTCCTTTGCCTTGCTATAGCCTTAAAATCACCAATTTTTGTCCGCCCTTGATCAGTCCCTACAATTTCTAAATTTGGATCCCAATAGAATCCCTGCTTACTTTCTAGTCTGCCCCACCTTGGCCTCTTTGCATCTACATCATACTGATAGGTTTTTTGATCTGGTATTGGACATAATAGAATAGGTGGATGAAATATTAATGGGAGCCAATATTGCTGCTTTGTTCTCCCAAGATGTATATACTCGATGGTTCGTTTGCAAGTTGCATAATAATTTTATAGGGAATGGGGTTCAACCTATTTTAACTGATCTAACAAGTCATTCCATTTGTTTGATAAATCTACCAATACTGTCTTTTGTGCAGTGGCAGCTACCTATTCATATTCTAGGTATGCTTCCTCCATAGAAGGAAGGATCTTGTTTTTGTACTTTGGATTGTAAAGAAGTTTGTGCCATGTGTAGTAGATATCTACATGATTTCTTGATTCAGCTCTTAGAGATAGGGGGTATGGAGCTATTTTTCTCTGTATATTTTGAATTGTTTCCCCAACTAATTTCATTTTGAATCCATGACATTAATGCCCTCAAGTGAACATCCCCAATATATAGCAATGGATTCCATTCATGGTCATTGGGAACAACATAGTTGTGCAAATACAACTCACACAGTAAATTCTTAATTTTAGGTGGAGAGGATTGGTAAGCTCAGAAAAATTATTGTGGGGTTTCAATGGAAGATTTTACACTAGAAATGACCCTTGACAACTTAAAAGTGAGATTATGCTCCCTTAAATGCAATGCATATACTCTTGGGGTTTAATTTGTGGTACTAGAGTCACCACATTTTTTACCCTATCTTTTAATGCAGTAATCTTTGCATTCTTCTCCCCAATTTCTTCATTTTTCTTATTGATCTCTTCATGTAGACTAATTTTTTCTCTATTCCATTCTTCTTCTTTCTCCTACATTTCTTTCCATAAATCTAGGGCTACTGATGCCCATGAAAAATTAGGAGGTTTGTGCTTTCCTACTAGGATCTTCCCCTACACTGGTCCCTGATGTTCAACTTTCTCTACAACAACAACGAGTTCTGCCAATCCTATATTTTCTTTCTCCCTAGGAGCTTCCGCCTTCTTTTTAGGTTTCCCACTAAGTCTATGGCTCCTTCTTGGAGGCACACCAATAGCAGACTCAGTCAATTTTGATTTCCTTGGAGGACTTTTATTTTTCCTAGCGGCTGTAGGATGCTCAATTTCTTCAATTTTCTACTTCCTAAGGCTAGGATTTACCTTTTCTGGTTTTTGCTTCTTAGCCTTCCCTTTGCTAATTTTTGCTTCCTCCTTTCGAATAGCAGCCCTAGTGTGAACTATGGTTTTAGGGAAAATATCGACATTGGGGTATGAAGATGAACTATCTTCATCCACATGCTCGAATTCAGAGGAACTAATTTCTACTGTAGGAGGGTTTGTGCTAGGATTTTCCCCAGAATTTGAAGCTCCAGGAGTGAATTTAATAACCCCCTCATCCCCACTAACCCTATGATTTAGGGGTTGACCTCTAGGAACCACATTTCCTAATCTGAACTTCTTAATGTTCAAAAAATCATCCCATTACATATTGGACACATGTTGTAAAGACTTTTCTACCAGCAATTTAATCAAACAATGATGGGAAACAAAGTTTTCGCTACCTTTCTGTGTCTCATCAACCATGATTGCAAGAAGATTGTACAAGAAATTTGGCACATTCATCCTCCTACCATGTCTCATGTGATTTAAAAGCTTGAAATGCACAGAATGAAGATAGGATTGGTGACCCTTGCAAGTAATGTATTTGACAATATAAACAACAAATTGCTTCCATGTTTCTAGCAAAGAAAGTCTTCATGTTTCTTGTTTTTCTATAACAAGTGGAGGATAACTAGACTCAGTGAATTTTTCTCTAACTAATCTAGCATCCTTAGAAGTAGGATAGGGTTCTCCTTCAATAGGAAAACCTGACACTTCAACAATCCTTTCTTTGGTGGATATAACTTTTAATATTTTCACCATTGCCTCACCATTAGAAAAATTTTGTGCAAATTCTAAGGCAATTTCATCATTGAAACTATTTAGCTTCAAAAATTAATCTAGCCAACCACAATTCCTAAATTCAGGCTCATAGAGTGCATCCTATAGGATTAATTGGTGAACTTTAGGTTCAATTTTGATTAGCTGACCTCCCATTGCCTCCACTCACACTCTGGAAAACACCTTTGCAAAGACTTCTTTCCTAAAATCCTTCAGTTGAAAACCCAATTTCTCTTCCCCTTCCTGCAATTCTCACCAATTCTAACACCAATGTCGTATGACCTCTCAATTTCACCCTTTTAGTGGCATTATGATTCCGACTAAGGTAGTAAAGAAGACATAAAGGAGGGGTATTATAAAAGAAAATTGTGGTGGCTTAATGGCATATCATGCATGCAAAACGTCACTTCAACTTCATCATTTCAAATACTACCATGTTGGTGCACGAAATATGACTAATGACATGTAAGTTCACACTTCCCCCCCATCCTAAATAAAAGCATGTGTCTGCATAGGTTGGAATGGAAGTGTGATATAACATGGCATACTAACAGAATTTTCTATGTGAAATATCATTATTAAAGTGCAGTAATTAAACAAATGCATATAAGGTAATTAATACACATTAAGTGTTATGCATGTACCTGAAAAGTTGAAATTTCTTTTCCAAAAAGTGTGGAAGGAAGTATCGATCATCAAAAAAGTATGGTTGAGCTATTAAATGAAGTGATGGTGGAGTGATGTGGAAGAGAGAGAGAGGTTGGAGATGAATGGGCAGTTAGTTTTATTGATGGAGAAATTAATTCCCACAAAAAGTGGAAATTTTTATTATGGTTGCATGTGTACCTTTGACTAGCCAGAAGGTTGAACACTAGATTCGCTTCCTTTAGTTGCAGGAACTTCAAAGTTTTGGTATTCAATAAATTGTTGCATGAACTCCTATTTTGAGGAAAGCTTATGGGTTAGCCTGAGACGATGACCATTGACCAAGAGCTTGAACCTGACAAGATCAATTGTTGTAAGCTGAACAACACCATTGGGAAAGGCCTCTCCAGTCTCATATGGTCCCAACCACCAGCTTTGAATTTTTCCTAAGTTTTCTTTATACTTGGAATCATAAAGAAGTTCCCAATCACCTAGCTAGAACTTCTTTTCTTTGAAGTATTTATCATGACATCTAACTCTCTAATTCTACACCATCTCAGTATGGTGGAGAGCTGATTTCCTCATCTCATCGAAGGCATTTAGTTGCATAACCCTGTCCTTTTGTGCCTCAGATATATCTATTCCAAGGTCTAGTGTTGTTCAAAGAGTTTTGTGTTCAAACTCTATAGGAATCATTGTTGTTTTTCCATATAATAGTTCAAAGGGATTAAAACCAATGGTGGTTTTCCAAGTGGTTCTATAGGCCCAGACAGCTTTTGGAAACCTATTTTTCCAATATTTTCTTTGGAGTGGTACTATTTTGGTCAAAATAGATTCTATTTCCCTATTTTTTACCTTAGACTAGCCATTGGCTTGAGGGTGATAGGGTGTATATTTTCTATTCCTAACATTATACTCATCCACCAATGTTGTGACAAGAGTGGATATGAACTGAGCCCCTTGATCTATGACTATTTCTCTAGGAACTCCATAGTGTGTGAAGATTTATTCATAGAGGAATTTTGTCCCTAGCATGTTTCATGGCTTTGACCTCAACCCATTTAGTCACATAACCAGTGCAAACCAAGATGTAAGATTTTCCATTTGATGGTGGATCAATTGGACCTACAAAATCAAGTCCCCATTTATTAAATGGTGTGATAACTACTTGAGGGTATAGAGGCATCTCTTTTGATTTAGTTGGTCGATCCATCCTTTGACACCTATCACATTTCCTAGTGTAATTTTTTGCATCCTTATGAAGTGTAGGCCAATAATACTCTGTATTGAGAATCTTCATGGTTGTTCTTTTAGCTACAAAGTGTCCCCCATAGGGTTCATCATGGAATGCATGTAGTATATCATAAGTTTCATCCTATCTTACACATCTTCTCATTACATGATCTGTTCCAGTATAGAATAAACAACCTGCCATCCATTAGAATGGATTTTTTTTTCAATAAGAACCCTTTTCTCTTTTGGAGAGAAATGAGGGGGAACTCTTCTTGTAACCAAATAATTGGCTATATCTACATACAAAGGTGTGTGCACACTGATGGAGAAAAAAATTTCATTAGGAAAGGAGTCATCAATGACTTGAGTGTCCTTTGATGTGGTCAATCTAGAGAGAAAATATGCCACAACATTGGCCTTACCTGGCTTGTCTATAATGGTGATATCAAGCTCTTGCATTAACAACAACCACATTGCTAACCTTCTTGTAATCAATGGGTTGTTCATAAGGTATTTTATGGCTGCATGATCTGTATGGACAAAGATCTGGTATCCTCCAATATAATGCATGAACTTGTTGAGAGCATAAATGACTGCCAACATCTCCTTCTCTATCACTGTGTAGTTAAAATTATCCCCTTGTAGGTTCTTGCTGACAAAGTAGATTGCATTCTCTATTTCTCCCTCTTTTTCCCTCAAACAGCCCCTATAACATAATCAAATGCATCTATGTGAATATAGAAAGGGAGTTCCCAATTAGGTCCTTTGAGCACAGGAGCATGGGTTAATGTTGTTTTAAAATCAAAGAAAGCTTTATCACAATCCACTGTCCATTGGGACTCAACATCTTTAGTTAAAAGACTATAAAGTGGTGTTGCCATTTTATTGAAATCTTTTATGAAGTGCCTATAGTATCCTACATGTCCCAGGAAACTTCTAACATCTTTTTCTTGATAGCAATAGAAAGATTGGTAATTACCTCAATTTTGGCCAAGTCCACTTGAATTCCTTTCAGAGAGATATAATGGCTAAGGACCACTCCTTCCTACATCATCATAAAGAATTTCTCACTGTTCAAGGATAGATTGTGGTCCTCACATCTTTGTAAAACCTTTCTTAAATTTTCAATGCTTCAGAAAAATCGGTACCATAAGTAGTGAAATCATCCATGTAGATCTCCATACAATCATGTGAAATATCTTAGAATATACTAATAACCACTCTTTGGAAGGTTACAGATGCATTGCATAGACCAAATGGGAGTACTAAATAGGCATAAGTCCCCAAAGGATAGGCGAAAGTTGTCTTGTATTGATCTTTAGGTGCAATTTGTATTTGATTATGACCAGTGAATTCATCTAAGAAGGAAAAATATTGCTTACCTACAAGTGAATTCAATACTTGGTCTATAAAAGGAAGGGGAAAGTGATCCTTTTTGGTGGCAGAGTTTAGTTCTCTATAGTCAATACAAACTCTCCATTTACCTCCCTTTTTAGGAACAATTACCAAAGGGGACACCCATTGACTGTCTGAGATAGGGTAGATAAATCTTGCATCCAATAACTTATGTTGTTCTCCTTTCACAATCTCCCTCAATGCAAGGTTGATTCTCCTTTGTGGTTGCCTTACTGATGTGCAATCATCTCTAATGTAGATCCTATGAGTATAGAGTTTGGGATCTAATCCTTTCATGTCATGGTAATCCCATGAAAATGCATGCTAATGCAACTTTAACAGGTTTGTCAAAGACAATTGCTTCTCTTGACTAAGCTTATTATTAATATTCAAATGTTTCCCCTCTAAAAATTGTACTTGTGTGATCAAATCAATCATGGTTGTTTCATTGATGCTTGGCATATTTAATTCATGCAATAACAATGTACGAAGTATATATGTTGTTATAGGAAATTTAGGTGCAAAAGAAGCTAGCAAAAGTATCTGCAATGAACATGCAAAACTAGATTCATGAGTGGGTGGTTCTTCATGCACTTCACAACTATTTTTAATTATATGGGATAATATTTCATCCTCTTCTTGAAGGAGCATAAAAGGACTTCTGCCTATCATCATGAGTTGTGCCAATGAATTGACCTCCTTGGCCTCTTCTCCAACATGTGGCCAGATGGGGTGGTCCATATCATGGGATGGTTGACCAGGAGGACAAAGGACAATATTTTTAGTGCTTCTCCCATCAGAAATAGTCATATCCCCTTACCAACATCCAATGTAAGCATCTATTGTAGCTAGCCATGGCCTTCCCAAAATAATGGGATGCCCTCCTCATGTAGATTTAGGGGAAAGGATCATGAAGTTTGCTGGATATTCCCAAGAGTCTGGAGTAACAACAAGGCCTTCTACTATACCATCTGGTTTGAGAATGGAACTGTCAGTAAGCTACAAGACAATAGGAGTAGGTCTTAGATTCGTAATATTCAGTTGTTGCAGGATATCCTCAGTCATCACATTGATAGTTGCTCCCAAATCTATTAGAGCATTCTTTACTTGGATTCCATTTATAATGACTCCAACTATAGGACTACCTGGGTCAGTATATTTAGGAGCAGTTACTTTCCCAAGCATGATATCTACCAACTTCCCTACCACATGAACAATGGCGGGGTCCTTTTTCCTCCCTGAATTTTTGAGACTTGGTTCTTTAATTTCCTTGCTATATGGGGACATATTTTATGTCCTGGAACAAAGGTATCTTGAAACATATGTGTTTTAACTGATCCAAAATATCAAAGGTTGTTTTTTCCTTTTTTTTAACAACTTCTAACCTTTGAGGAAATGGTGGGTCTGGATCAAACTATTGAACTGGTTCAAGATTCTTAGGCACACTTGACTAAGCAAGGATATTAGATAAATTTTGATGCTCCTCTTCTCACATAGGAAGCTTTGTTATGATAGGAGTGGAAGGTGATGACAAAGTGGTTCTTGAACGCAGATGAATATTAATCACACTCACAACATATGCAAGAAATTGGTTGGGATCTACATAGCAAACTGGTTGTTGTTGTGGTTTGTTATTTGGGTTAGGTGTGGGTTGAGCTGGTAACTGAGTAGGTCTGGGTGTGTTAGCATTTGAGTTAGGAGGAGGAATTATGGCAAGCTATTGAGGCTATGGAGGCGGCTGCATGTAGCCAATTGCCTGGTTTGGCCATTCTTATCCTCCCCTCCATTGGGATGTTTGTTTCCAATTTCCTTGAGGTTGCTACCACTAAGGTGGAGTGTTTTGGTAATTGGGCCAAGTATTTCGAGGGTTGTTCCAAGGTTGAGGTGGATAGCCTCCAAAGTTTGATGGGTATGGGGGTTGCCATTGATTATCAAATGCATAAGAATTTAAATAAGGTCCACTAAAATATAATGGTTTTGGTGGCATACATTGTCTTGGATCCCATGGCCTTATTTGTGCAATGTAGAAAACCTAATCATCATCACCCTCAATTGGCTTGAATTCTAGTGGAATTTTCCTACTATCAATGTTGGCTACCATTTTACATCTGCAGTCCTTCTTCTTTTGCTTGCAATGAGGATAATATTCTGCCAACATTGCCTCTGTCTCCTCATGTTTCTTCTTTTATTGAAGTGTATCTAGCTAAGTGGCCATATTTTTTATGATATCTATTACCTAATTTTTAGCTTTTAGCTGAAATAAGGTAACTTAGTGGTTATTCTTTTTTGTTTCATTTAAACATTAAAAGATAGATCATATTCTACTAAGTTCATTAATGTGCATAAGAGAGATTATCAAAATAGATTGTATTCATTTCAATTTTGCAATTACATACAAATAAGAGAGAGAACCAACATGTATTGCAAATGTAATCTTTATTGATAATCATGAGCATATAATGTCCCTCACAAGCCAAGGGACTATCTATCCTAATGCTTACAAAGAAGAGATCATACAGACATAGATAACGAAAAATAAATTGCATATAAAATGAAAAGGGACCCGTCATTTCCTGGTGGAATGATGAATCCCATTGGCTTGGCCTCGCATCATCTCGATCCTTCCCACTGCTCTGCTTCCATTTGGCACCCTCCTCGTTGCTCCTAGGTTTCATGCATTGGATAAAATAGTGTTGTTAGAGCAATGAAAGGTCCCTTATCAAAATATATGCAAAACATCCATAAATGTGTAATCTAATGTCTACAAGCATTAAAATAGCAGCATACCATAAGTGTCCCTCAAAACAAGAAAGGAGTAATCAAACACACCTATGATATGCTTTCTTTATCTAACTAGTTTTCTCCTTGTGTAGATTTAGGACAAGTCTTTGTTACTGTTTTAATTCAATTAATTACAACATGTGGGGTGAAATGTGGCTCCCATGAGGGTAGATCCCAACATGTTGCCCTCTGATGTTTTAAGAGAGATAGGAAATTGAGAAACTTGATCAAATCAATGATAAACATAATCTGATGCATTAATTCAATATGAAATCACACTAGTTGATCAACTTTCATTATCAAA
Organism: Sequoia sempervirens; assembly: GCA_007258455.2. Lineage (NCBI taxonomy): Eukaryota > Viridiplantae > Streptophyta > Pinopsida > Cupressales > Cupressaceae > Sequoia > Sequoia sempervirens. The sequence goes on from VDFB02277603.1 coordinate 69,125, forward strand.
TTCAAAAGATGCAACACATAATGTGAGCTGTCAGGAAATTCATACTTCATCTTTTCACAATGAATCAATCAATATGTTGCCATCATGTCAAAAGGAAGGTGTACTTTGTTTGATATGTCTTTCAATCTTCTTAAGTGGATCCAAGATCCATTTTATTAAAAGAAGTAAATGATTTTAGTGATACATCAAGTTCAATTATGCATCTATTAAAATAATGGAGATATCAAGCCATGCCTAAAATCATCATGAGTCATATGGGTGCAGCAAGAAGGAACAAAGATAATCATGCATTGTTGCATGAAAAACACTATCCAATTCATCTCACCTCAATCCTATTGAACAACCACACATCACCTAGGATGGTGAGCTTTTAGGTCACCACCATAAGTGACATATGTCTACCCAGTAGGATTAAGGCAAAGGGAATGGTAGAGTATTGATATTCATTAAGCAATGATGAAACATAGAGATGAAACTCATTTTAGGAGACAGTTATCTATGATGTCAAGTGAGGGATATTTCAAAATTATCAATATTATGGTCATCATGTTGCAGTTCAAATGTTTGGATAGGATGATGCCTAAAGATGGTAGCAAGCTACAGATTATAGTCATATTAGGGGTTTAGAGATAGTCAATAGGGAAATTCATGAAATGGCAGAAGATTGAAGTGGCTTTCATCACTATGGCAGCATGTATCCATGTCAACTCCATGAAAACAAAGGAGAAATCATATTGAAGGTGAGAGTTGGCAATATGAAAAACTTTAATTCTATTAAAAGATTAAGTAAGCATGGTACCAAAGCAAATAAAAGTTACTTGCAAGTTAGATTTAGTGCTAACCATTAGAGGTATTGGTGTTTTTGGCTTAGAGGATCTTCTCATATCACATAAAAAATTAGATCAAATCCCATATTTGGGTATACATTGCTTAGATGTGGATAGTTCACTTGTGGTTGTGCTTTGCCTCTCAAATTTTGGTGCCATATCAAACTTGTTTTTCATCCATAAATGAGATAGAATGGATAGTCATAATAAGGATGACAACATGGCATTGAAGAAGTAAGCATCCTCGGAATTGAGTCATGATCTCATGACAAGGATAGTCCACCACGAATGCATGCTACAAATCAGCAAGGCGAGGTGGTCATCAAAGTCATCTAGAAGAAAAGGAAATGTCAGTATTTTATGTTGTAACAACAAAGAGACAAGGTAAGATAGTGATCTCTAGTGTAGTAGGATGGTCAAGAGATCAAAATGAGATGATAATGGGCACACTAACCCTCACAATGGACAGTAACAATATAACAATACATTTGGAAGGACCCAATATGCATCTATAGTCATCAAGTGAGGTGCAACAATGGTTTTGAGCCAGAAGACAAGGGCAATGTGTGGTTAGGAAAGGGCAGACTTTCAAGGGAGAAAATTGTCACATAACATCCATGGATAGGAATAGTGACATTAAAAGAATATGCAAGTGATTAAGTAGCAACAGTTCCATGCCAAGGGCAGGCTACAACCACTTGAGATCCTTTTAGCATAAAAAGTACCAGAGGCATGAAGTTTGTACCACCAAATGTTGAAGCATTGATTTCAAATGAATGAAAAAATTGTCTTGTGAATGAGGGAAACATATAATGACATTGCAAAGCCAATGTTTGCTCATAGCAAATAAATTAAGTATCATTTTTATCATTTGGAGGTATAGATCTGAAAAACAATGATACAAACCATCGCCATATAATATGGCATAAGAACAATGAAGGAGTTCCATCAAAGCATTCATGGTGCAAAGTAGTGTTAAGGTTCTTTAGGGATGAAAGACTATTCCTTGTGCAATATTCATTCATCAATAAACAATACCATTGCAATGAAAATAAATGGTCACTAAGCTATAAACACAAGGAGTCATTGAAACAGACAAAGATCTTTTCATCAAGTGACAATCATGTGGTTTTCAACAGGAGGACAGTAATATTGAATCTTCTAGTTTTGAATCTTCTTAATACATGGGAACATTCCAATTATAATTAGGCTTCATGAGGTAGTTTGAGGAGTATTTGTGTTTTTTTTTTAGCGCTATGGATTCATTCATGAGGAAGCATGTGTGTGCATTTGGTATGCATCGAAAAGCCATGAACATGAAAGTTATGTCATGAGAGATGGTGTTTAATAAATGAGACAAGATTTTGATTCTTGTAAGAACCCATGGACACATATGTTGTGGCTATAAAGGAATGGAAAAGATACATAGATTTTGTACTGTGCAATGGCATTGAATCCTTTTTTGTGAAAATCATATTTTGTTCACAAGAACAAACATTTTCTTGTGGAACATTGATTGAGATAGCTCTTGTTTCAACTATCTAAACTCTCATGACATCTCATTCATGTTATTATCTTGCAGCGGAGAAGATTTTCACAGTGAGCAAAAACAAGATACCCATGTATTTTGAAAATCTACAGAAAATGCAAGGGGCCTGCTAGTGTGAGGCCATGACCAAGTAGAGGAAGAATAAAAGTATGTGTTTCATGGCTGAGTGTGAATAAAGTCTAGAGCTCGAAATGCACCTTTTCTATAGAAATGTTGTAGGAAAATGAAAATATATACACAGAGATACATTTAAATCAAAGAGAAATGCATGTAACAAAGCATTCATCCATTTCAACATTTCGAGCTCAAGTTTCGAGCTTTCATCTTC
>VDFB02277603.1:71928-150565 GCA_007258455.2 Sequoia sempervirens
CGAACCCGAGCGTTGTGTTGCACAACACAAGGAGACCAAGGGCGCACACCCATGACCCAAGATCTAATACCAATTGTTGCAAAGATAGTTGCAAGCCATTGTTTGAACCCGTGACCTAGGCTCTGATATCAATTGTTGCAAAGATGGTTGTTGTTGCACCAAAAGATCGACCTATTAATGCCCAATACAATCACCAGAGTTAATGAATCCATAGGAGGCGATTAAGCCATGTCACGAACCCGAACGCTTTGTTGCACAACACAAGGAGACCAAGGACACACACCTTGCAACACCTTTTAATTACAAAATAGAAGAAAGAGATCTCAATATCCTCCCTTGCTATTCAGATTAATTCTCTCATTGCTTTTAACTAGCTGTCCTCAAATGATCTCAGACTTCTCTTTATATACAAGATGTAGAGATGAAATATGTTTGCTGGAAATGTGGCATATCATCATAAATGAGAGTGATAAAAATCAATGGCTCAAAATTAAATTGTTAGGTCATCTGTTGGGATCGGGATTGGGTGCATCTCCTTATATAAGGTATATGTTAATGGGTCTTATGATACAATCAACTTCAGAACAATAGGCCTATGTAGAAATTGCCCTACCTCTCCTGAAAACCCTTAACATTAATTCTCTTTAAGGTCTACTTTGTTAGGCCTTGACTAACTTAGATAGTTCAGAGGTTAATTTTCGATATTTCAGTTTAAGGGCTGTTTTTAATGATTCCAACAATATTGAGTTTTAGTTATCTAGTTCTCTCTTGTAACTTGATATCAGGTTTAAATATGATTTTTTGATGTTTTTCCAAATTCAATGTTCGTTACTTAGAATGTACAATCTCAGTCTTTGTGCAACACCTTTAAAATCTAATTCCTAAGTGCTCGCAATGTGAAATGTGCAATCCTAGGAATGCAATTCAATACTTTTAACAGTGTAGGTCCCTTCACCAGCACAGTACTTTGATCTGAAATTAATATAATTCCAAACTAGTCCTGATGCTAACCAAGATTTAAAAAAAAAAGAAAGAAAGAACGAGCCTGAGTTTTCCTGAGCTTCTGGGTTCGATTCACAGAACAGTTTGAACATCATCAAACCTTCAGCAATTGTATTCACCATCATGCAGTCACTTCTTTATGCTAAAGCGCAATCATTTGAAGAATTTTCTGGATGGGATTCTCATATTCAAAGTCACTATCATCATGCAGAGACTTAGAACAATTGAATTCATTAGCAGCCCTGTCATTTGCTGGTCTATCAACATTTATACTTAATTACAAACCCACAATTATATTCTTAGCCCTCTGTGCTTAGAAAAATGAAAAACAAAATGGAAACTGATTTTTTATTTATGATGCAACTTCAAAACACCCATTCTGTGAACCCCACCCAAACTCACAAGAAGTGTTAACACTTAAAACAAAGTTCACAGCAAACCATATCAAGATTTGAATGTGGAAGGGAAACCAGCGATGCGGCCATGATTTCAAAGTGTTGTATGCAGCTCAAGCCAAGGCAGTGTCCCTTCTCTAATGTTGTCACATTTAGCATTGCATTTAGTCATTTTTGTTCTTTTTAACTTATTTTGAGCATTATTCTCCTTTTTCTTAATTTGTTTTTTGGTTCTGCAATTTCATATCCTTTCTCATTATTTGCATAGGTTTTTTTTTTTTTTTTACTCTTATTCTTGAGCAATTTTTCTATTGTTTTTTTGTGTGAGTTAGTAGCTTTTGAATTTAATTTAATTTAGTCTCTCCTTTTGTCATGTATATATTATACTTATGACAATATAATATATACATCTTTATGTCTCATCTTCTCTTAGCCTTTTTGCAATTTATTATTTTCTTAGCTCTAATTATTTTGTTTTCATTTGTCTCTTAATTTTCCTTTCCTTGTTTTCTTAAGCAAATTTAATAATTAATTATTTTCAAATAATTTAATTCTTGAGCACATTGAATAGCTCTTGGTCATTTAGTCAACCTAGTCCATCTTGGCACCTTGGTTCTTGTGCCTCCCTTCCCCAACCTCTCTCTTCTTTTCCTTTTTACACATTGCTTGGTCTTCAACTTTTCAGTTTTTCCTTATGCTCTCTATTTTATCCTGATGATGGATCACAGAGTGTGATCCAAAATGTTGATGCAAAAAAATTGACACAATCTAATCTAGAAACATTCAGCAATATACTAGTGCTCCTCTGCCTCATTGTCACCAGACACTCATGTGCAAAACTGATCAAGAGTTGTGAAAAAGTCGAGATAAATTTAGAAATAACATATTCTAAGATTGAGAATTGTGATATTTAGAAAAAGTGAAGAGCAAACAAATGAAGGATTCAAAGGAATTCTACTATTCATCTAACAACCTAAAAACTATAAAGGTCAAGTATAAAGTGAAACAAAGCCTAAAATTCTAAAAGGGGTCCTTAGTTTAATCAAATTGGGGTATTGTTTTGGGAATAATAGGTTTGTGCTAGTAATGTGTGTAGTCACCATTGCCTATTTACCTTGAGCTAGGAGTCTCCAAATTCAATCAATTTCATATATGACCCCTCTTAGGGCTCATAAGGAAGTAGGTAACATTAGGAATTAGCATATCAATCAAACAAATTACAACTATACAATGAACAGTTTGACAATAGTCTAGTTAAGCTCCTTGAGTTTATAATCATGAATGTGGTGATTAGGATCACATGAAAATTGATTGAGACATGTAGGATTCCTTGCTTGACTTATGTTTGAACCACAATCAAAGATATTTAAAATAGTGTCATGCGATGACATAGATGAAGCTAGGCACACGTGGAGTGAGTTGTAGTGCTACAAAATTGACACACTCCACCACAAAAAAACATCTAAAAAATTAGGAAAGTACTTGCAAAACAGTAAATATTAATAGAAAAATATTTTTGGCTAATGCAATATTGTTCTTACACCTTAGATGCTTCTACATTAGCTCTTAGATGTGTAACTAAAGTTGATTCTAGGTGTTATCAATTTGTGGCCAACCATAATTGATCTAATCCATTTAAATCTCCCTCAAGATTGAGGACATGACCTATGTTGGATTTGATTGTTGAATCCCATGGCTTCTAGAAATCATTTGTAACCAAAAAATGCAAATTTATGATTATTTATAAAAATTTGGGTCCTTGCTTTCAATTTTTTTGAAGATATCCCAAGGTAGGTACTTGTGTGCGTATACATATCCTTCCTCCCAAGTGAATAATAATATAAATCTTTCCTAGAAAAGAAAGATCAACTCTTGGTGAATATATTGTAGCATTAAAGTTGACAAAAATATAGAAATAGTAAAAAATGGCCATATTTGCATCAAAATTAACTTTTAAAAACCGCTTTTACATATTTTGGTCTTGGACATAGTAGAATTGAGAAGGAGAAGTTCCCTTGGAGTATGAAAATAGCCCCTCAAATGCAATGTGTCTTAGCAACATGGGAATTTTCCTAGGGTCTTCTTCACACAAGCACCAAGATTACCTCACATAAGTATAAACATCCACAAGAAATCATCAAGACAACGGATAAAAAGACATTAAACAAAGATAGACAATCTTGGTCCTATAGATCAAAACAAACCAATTGGAGATCCTCAAATAGAATCTATAACCAAATTTTAAAAACGAACAAGTAGACACCAAGAAAAATAAATTCATACAAAGCAATCTCATTCTTGTACAATCATCACCTAGAATAAACAACAAGAAAGATGAGGCAAATAAATTAGAAGATTTCATCCTATCACATCTTAATTGGGAACCAAAATGTCTATTGACCATCCAAAATAAAATGAAAACAACAAAGAAACATCTAGAACCTAAGTAGGGTATAAACACATCCTAATGAGTAGGAAAGATAGTTCAAATATGTATCCCTAAACCCTCTACTAAATCATAAATTGTAGCACCTTCCCTTTCATAATCTATATTATATCATGGAATGTAAATTTAAGGGTGCCTAGCAAATGCCTTTTCATAAAATATCTCAATCATATAATTTTTGGATAAGTTTTGGATATGATATTTTTGTAGGCATTTATTAAGGTTGGGGTATTCACATGCCCAACTTCAAAGGTTTTTTTGGTAGAAAAATATCTATTATTTGTAGTAAATCAAGAACTTCTACCCACTAGAATTTAGCTAGGCATTATCTAGGAACCCATCAAAGTTTTTCTTGCGGGCTTCATGCTCACTTCTATTCTTGAAAATTTCCAAAGATAAAATATTATCAATTTGTACATGTCCCTACAAGAAATAATCATGTTAATATAAAAATAACCTACTCATTGGGTCAAAGAAATACTCAACCTCATCTCCTAATACCAATGGTACTAGATTTTAGTACCATTAGAATAACAAGAGAGAAAAATGTGCATTATTAATCATGTAGAAAAATCATTAAATGAGCTTGAGATTGAAATCAACCTAATAGAGATTCAATTCACTCAAGGAGCTTACAGATGGTTTGATAGAAGGAAGGGAAAAACTTATATTTCTAAATAATTAGATTGTGATTTTCTCACAAATGAGTGGACCCACCCTTTACAAATATTAGATCTATAGTTAGTGACCACACACATTCAGACCATTGGCATATTTTTCTCTTTGTGATACTCACTCCTTAAAGAAGCAAAAAGAGGAAAATCAAGTTATGAAAATTGTGGCTTTTGCTAACTTTGGCCATAAAATGAAATATTAGTCGAAATAAGAAAATATAAAAATGGTCAATTCAAGTTTTTAAAATTATGAATTTGACTAACTTTTGTCATAAAATGAAATATTGGTGGAAACTAGCACCTACAAAAAAGAGATTTCAATGTATAGATTCATGGAAAACCTAAAATTTCTCAAATTTTGATTCAAACAATGAAAAAGAATGGTGTTTGAGAATATTTTTTGTTGGATTAACCAAGATCACTTGCATGACCAATTCCACAAACAAGAATTACAAGATAAATAAATTATCATACAAACATATAAAGAGATTATAAAATAGTCTTGTATATAAAGGCAAAGATGAGGAGGTGAGAATATATATGATTACAATTTTGACTACATTTTAAAAGTGAAACACATGTAGGACTCTTGGGACAAGTTCGATGACAGTTGTAGAGTTCACATGAGGTGAGAAAAAAGGTGATATTCCTCTCTAAGCGAGCTTAAACTAGCATGAATAGGTCTACTAGGTACTAGGTAATAGGTAAAAGTTAACTAGGTAGGTAATATCACTTTTTACACTAAAATTTGCAACACATGTAAACAAGCTTATTACTAATTTTAGGGTATTTATCAAAGAGACTTATAATATGAATATGATATTATTATCCTTATAGCCACCTTTCAAAATAAGAGGATAGACATTGAAAACAAAGAGTAGAGGATCAATAAATACAACTAGAGGATTAAAAAACTGAAGTATTTCATTTTATAACATAGAAAATAGAAAGAAACAAAGCATCACTAAAAGGATTTAATATACATTGGACAATATCTCCAACACACTATATAGTCTAGATTATTTGTTGATTATGTTTTAAAATATGTTATCTAGAATTTATCTCTTACCACTTAAAACATGATATACACACACCTTAATATACACAATATTTCCATCATACTTGAAAATAAGCATAACAAGTTACTAATGTAGCATATACTAGTATAAATTTTTTAAATAATTATTCTCACATTCAACAATGATAAATCCCCTAGACATAATGATTTAGCTATTTTCTTCTATTAGTAATTTTTGGGGACAATCAAGGAATAAGTAGATGCTCAAGAAAAGATATAACACACAATTAGTATTAATTCCAAAGCCAACCCAAGCTCACATATTAGAGTAGTATAGTCCAACAACCTTTTGTGACATGGTCTAAAAAAATTATCTTCATAATATAACTCAGAGAGTATTATTTTTCTTCTAAAATGGATTTCAACAGAGCAATTAACCCTTATTTTAGGAAGACACATTAATAATAATATAAAGTATATATAAAAATTGATTTGTTCTTTGAAGATATAAAAAAGATTAGGGATCATGACATATCAAAGGATTTTAATTGTTGTAGTAAGATGTCGATTGAACTAAATCTTATTAAGTTTTCCTTCAGTTCAATGGATCATAAGTTTATCAACATCTCATCTTTCACTATGAATTAATTGGAAAGTAAGGTAATTTTTTCCTACCACAACATGATTGAAAGAGGGAGAGATTTGTAGTATTTCTCTCTTCATTTTAAGGGGTGGGAGGGGGAATTTATGTAGAACAATCCACAAAGAAAAAGAACAAGGAAAATTTCTTGGAATTCCTACCAAGGAAGCATTAGATTCTCCAACTTCTATTTTTTTGATTGCACATTAGTCTTCTCCACCTTAATGAAGAAGGAAAACAACTTACCAAAACCTTGACGTTCTCCCAAGGAGACTTAAGACAAGAAGTTACTAGTGAAAAATCAACATCTTCTTCCTAAATGTTGTGTTTATAAAAAAGGATGAAATCCTAATATTCACAATCAAAGAAGTAAATATTTAGAGTATTTACCTTATTTTTACTCTTCATTTGAAAATAACATGTACCTCTAGAATTATATCATTAGTAAAATATATTTTTCCCCTTAATGTACCAACAAATGGGTCAGATCTATTTTGATTATATGGAAAAAATAGGTTTTGAAGGGACCTGAAACCCTTTACAACTATAGATACAAGATGGTGCTCTAAAGATGTAACAATAAACTATCAACAATAACCATCAAAAAAATAACAACAAAGAAACAAACAAAGAAAAACACATAATTGGACACTACTTCGTGTTTAGTAAGGTGTTGGCCACCTCAAGTTCCTAGTTCCTATGAAGGTCAATCATGTCTAACAACTCTTTTTTCTTTTCCTCAAATATCTTCCTCTAGTTACCCATCCCTCTAGTAGCAAGGCCTTTAACATCATCCTTTCCAAAAAATTTCCCTTTTCCTTTAGTCATCTAATCCTTCTCTATCAGCTCAGAAAAATACAGTTGGTCTTCTCTAAGCTCATTGATCTTGTGAAACAGGACCTCCAAAGAATCTACCCTATTCTTAACAGAAATATGACAGTCATGGAGCAGTTTCTTGATGCCCATGTTGGTATCCAACATATTGGCTTCTAAATCAGCTAGGAATTGTTCACATAAGAACTTTAAATCAGAGAACAAACACTCAAGATCAACAATTCTATCAATTAGAATATTCGAGGCAGAGCCTTTTGGAATATTCTACACTCTTTCAATCCCCTTATTTTGATGTTAACCCTATTGAATTCTTGTAGAGTCCACTTTGCCAATTTGAAAGTACCAGTGGGCCCCACCCTTTCCATGTTAAGGAGTTTGAACATTGAGGTGGAGTCATCATTAAGATCTAGGAGAAGTCCTCCGACAGGGGGTTAACCTTAACATGTTTAGGCTTCCCATGCTTTTGCTTAACACCCTCCTCCTCCTATACATGTTTCTCACCAACAAGTTCCACACTTGGTGTGTTTCAAACTGGGGAGTCATCAATTTCGATTGTCTTCTCCTCAAGAGCCTTCTCCTTACAATGCTCTGTGGTGTCCTTTAAAACATCTTTTGTGGCTTGTTTCCTCATCTTGGCAATGTGCTTAGAAGCCCTTCTGGGATTCTCCTTGGTCTCCATGATCATAACATTCTCTTGTAAACCCTCCTCCTTACCTCCTACCTCAACATCAACCTAACCAATATTCACAACATCATCCTTGGACCTCGAATCCTCAGAACCCACCTCTGTGTTGTTGCCAACAAACTAGGACTCTAACTCCTAAAGAATAAGCCACTTGGCTACTCATTTTCCTTTAGGGTTTCCCTTCTTTCTCTTCTTAGAAGGGGTAGTCACAGGAGAGTGAGACCCATCCTCTCCTTCTTTATTCCACTCCCCTCCTCAACCACGCTAGTATCTAAACCAGATGAGCTAGAGTCATCACTTAAAGTATTTTCATTGCCCTTAATTGAGGTGGTAGGAATTAGGGCTTTCACATGCTCCATAACTAACAAGATGAGGTCCTCATGCAAGACCAAATCCCTCTTGTTTTTCAAATGCACATACATAGAGACCTCCATCAAGGACAAGAAAAAGAAATAAAATGAAATAAACAACCCATGCCTAAAATGATTTAGAGTAAAATGGTGGCCTAGGATTGCAGTGAACCTACCTTCCAGAGTCACATACTGCATGATAATTTCCACAATATCTGCCTAGATTTTCTTTAGAGACGTCCACTCATAGCCCCAAGATTGCATCTTGATGATTTTTTCCATTCATCATCCTTAAATAATTGAACCATTACCTCCTCATTGCTCTTCTTATCTTTGAAGAATTTGCAGCCAACCATAGTTGTCACAATAGCTATAAGCTTCTCATTGATTTCAAATACCATTCCCTTGATCCAGAGCTTGTGATTGTGCCAATATGAAACAAATTCCGTTGAAGTGTTTGGATCATGTCATGAAGCCTTTCCAAGAAAGGCGTAAAATTACCATGTTCTAGGATCCTCCAAATTTTCTTCTTCTTCCTCAGACTAGCACAAGAATGGGGCTCAATTCTTCTTCGATCACCCCCCATATTCACAAAAACCAATAGCAAAAAACCCTGGAAAGAAGTGTTCAATTGAGAGCCAACAAGCCAAGCAATACCCACAAAATGTGCGAGTATAATGGAAGTACTAATGGTAAAATAAAGCCACCACATAAACTCAGCCAAATCCATCATTTCACATTAAAATCTTAGCAGCCTCAGGAAGAAGGGAGTACTCTTCCCACACCCTATATTAATTCTAACAACTTCATTAGCGAAAAAATCTGCCAATTAATTTCCCTCTCGATATATGTGAGAAACACAAGTTTCCTCACAAGATCTCAACATCATAATAGCATCCTTAATCAACTAATCAACACTCCAGCTAGGCTTTTGGATTCCACATAGATAGTTGATGATTTTTAAAGAGTCTCCTTCCACCCATAGTTTAGAGTATCCCTTATCCAAGGAAAATTTAATACTTATAAACGTAGCCTCAGCCTCAGTACAATGATTTGTTTGATTTCCCAACGGGAGTGCCACTGCACCCAAGAGCCTACCATCCTCATTCCTCAACACCCCCCACAACCAGCAGGACCAAGGTTACCCTTGGTTGTCCCATCAAAATTAATTTTAACCCACCCTGAAGGTGGGGGCTTCCACTTAGTACTTAATCTATCATTTAAACTAGAATTAGTTGCCTCAAACAGTATAAGGGGAATCTTCCAATTAGAAATCACCAACAAGTCATACCCAACCAAACAAGAAAATGAAGCAGAACATGGAGCATCAAAACCAATAAGAGAAAAATTTTCCAAGATTGTTCGGCGAATCTTGATGAAGAGACTATTTATCTTGAGTTTAGAATCACGAAAATTTTTATTGTTACGTTCTTTCCAGATGCCCCAAGTAATATGTGGGGCCATAAGATCCCACAACCATTGAAGAATGGGGGAAGATGAAGAACACTTCCATTTTTAACAAAACTACAAAGAGATTCTGGAACAACCTAGTCCAGATTCCAAAGGCCAATAAAATTACTCCATAGAAGAGAAGAAAAACTACAACCAAGGAGAAGGTGAAAGGAACTCTCTACATCAGCTTCATAGAGGACACATCTATTTGGAATTGCAAATACCCTTTTGCAAATATTATCTTAAGTTAAGACTTTAATTTGCATAAGCATCCTGTAGAAAACATTCACCTTAGGGATCAACATCTTATTCCATAATTTCCCCAAAATGGAAAAGAGTTAGGCTTCTCCAACAAATTAACAAAGGCAGAGGCCACTGAAAACTTACCATTAACACAGGGGGGCCAAACTACCCGATCTGGTCTGGGATAAAGAGGAACTTTGACATTACACCGGAACTCCTGAAGGACATTCAGTGATGGGTCCCATTCCTAAAAAGCCTTTCATGCCCCATTTTGAATATAGTTTTCCACCAAGTCACCAAAAAGGTGTTTGCATAATGGAGCAATAGAAGGAGCCCAAGGATGATTGATCAGAGGCTCAAAATCATACCAAGTGTCTTCCCAAAAAATAATTCTGGAACCATCACCCAACAACCACCTAATGCCATTAGAAATCAAGTCTTTGTAGGGGATAATATTTCTCCAAAAACAAGAACCAGTAGGGATGTCATCAGAAGCAAGAATATTCCAAGATCTCCCATAACCATTTAGATATTTATTTCTAACCAGAGAGGCCCAACTTGCTTCCCCACTGAGGAGCCTTTAGATGTTCTTCGATAGTAAAGCCTTGTTAAAAACTCTTAAATTTCTAATCCCCAGACCACCCCACTTCTTAGGCCTACAAACCAGGTCCCACACCACAAGTGGAATTCTGGATTTAGCTTCAGCACCCAACAACAAAAATATTTTCATAATTGTTCCATTTTCTCCTCAAATTTAACAGGAATTCTAAAAAGACTTATGGCATAGGGGGGAGATTCTAAAGAGTAGAAGAGATGAGTTGTACCTTCCTCACCTGGTTGAGAAGTGAACCCTTCCAACTCGCCAAATTTCTTCTAAACTTATCCAAAAGTTTGAGCCAGAAGGAATCCAGAGTCTTATAAATACACAAAGGGAGCCCCAAATAGGTTGAGGGTAGATCACCCCAATTGCAGGAAAGGATCTTGGCTAGCTTCAGTTGGAGAAATTTAGGGGTATTAAAGAAGAAATTATGACTCTTGGGAAGATTAATACATTGCCTAGATGCCTTCTCATAAGCCTCAATCAACCTCTTAATAGTTTTGATTTCACAAACAAAAGATTCACCCATCGAGGTAGTGTCATCAACAAATTGTTGATGAGTAACAGGCTCACATCTAGAAGAGGGGGAGAGACCCCTCAAGAAACTTGTAGATAAAGCCTTCTGAATATTCTGACTGAGGGCTTTCACCATCATAATAAAAAGTAGTGGAGCTATAGGGTCTCCCTACCTCAAACCTCACAAACTCCAGAAAAAAGGAGGAGAGTCATTCACTAGAATAGAAAAAGGAGTTGAAATGAGTTGTTCAACAAGTTGTAGAAACTTTTGAAAAAATCCAAATCAAGCCAAAATGGCTAGCAAGAACTTCCAACTGACCCTATCATAAGCCTTAAGAAGGTCCAGTTTTAGAAAAAAAACTCAACTTCTTATTAGAGTTAAGAGAATGGGAAAGTTCATGAACTATAATAATGGAATTCTATATCTATCGGCCCCTAACAAAACCACTTTGGTGCTTTGAGATCAAGTCAGGGAGAATCCTCTAGAGCCTAGTGGCCAATACCTTCAAGAAAATCTTATAGATGGAATTGCAGAGGTTGATCAAACTATAGTCTCCAAAGCCATTAGCATCAGCAGTCTTGGGCATCAAGACAATGAAAGTTGCATTCAATTCTCTGAGTAATCTTCTAGAACCAAGAAATTCCTTGGTGGCATTGATCACATCCTCCACTACAATCTCCCAACATGATTGAAAAAATAGAAAGGAAAACCATCAAGTCTAGGGGCCTTGTTCCCCATCAAAAGAGAAAATTTCCTCCTTAATCTCCAAAGAAGAAGGAGTAGTAGTCAGATCCCTATTAAGACACTCCAAGACTAGCTAAGGGATGACATCTAGAGAAGCCTCCACACTCTGTTGGTCCCAACCAAGGTCATCTTTGAGCATATGCTCAAAAATATTTGTAGCAGCTCTCCTAATAGCATCCTCATCAGTCAACAACGAACCATCAACCATGACAGAGGAGATCTTGTTCAATGATTTATGCCTGAGGGTAGTAAGATGAAAGAACTTAGAATTTTGGTCCCCAGACTTGAGCCATATAGCATGAGATCTCTACCTCCAAAAGTATTCATCCTTTGCAACAATATCATGAAGTTGAGCCAAAAGAAATTCCTCCTACAACTGAAGCTCCTCCGACAAACCCTTAGATTGAATTTCCTCCTGAACAAGATCCAACCACTGAATAAGAGTCTTCTTAGAATAAAAAATGTGACCAAAAGACTCTCTATTCCACTTCTTGAGATTTCTCTTCACAAAAGCCAATTTCTTAGCAACTTTGAAAATCACACTTCCATCAATGTGCACTTGCCACCAACTCTTAATACAATCCACAAACTTAGGATCCCTTAACCACATAGCTTCAAAACGGAAAGGAAAATAGCTTTTACCCCCAACCTTATTAGCCACAAATGAGATGGGGAAATGATCCAAACCACACCTTGTAATCGAAGAGAGGGAGCATGCAATATCCACAAACCATGAGGCCAAAACAAGAGCTCGATCCAGTCTGACTTGGATATTCTCAACACCAACTTTCTTATTGGACTAGGTGAACTTGGAACCCATCATCATTACATTGATTAGAGCATTATCATCTATGAACATTCTTAGCTCTAGCCAGCTATCAGGATTGGCCTGAGTACCACCCAATTTCTCATTATCACATAAGGGAGTATTGAAATCTCCTATTACCAGCCAAGGGAAATCCAAAAAATTAGCATGAAGAAAACCAAGCTCGTCCCATAGCCTCTTCCTAGCCCTCTTCAAGTTGTGAGCATAGAAATTGGAAATAACCCAAGAGGAATTATCCCGAAGAAGAACAAACCTTGTATCCACATGATTGAAGTCATCCACAACCGAGAAACCTTTAATCAACCTAGATTTCCAAAGGTAGCTAGATCACCCGAGGCCCCCTCAGAGCTTACCCCATGAAAACCACAATATTTGAGAAAGAAATTATTTAAAGCCTCCAACTTATCAATTTTCATTTTGGTTTCTTGAATCAACAAAATATCCAGCTTATGGTCTTGGATCAAGTTCTTCAGCAGGTCCTGCTTATGCACATTATTTAACCCCTTGATGTTCCAAGAAATTAGCTTCATTTGCACAAAGAGGGGGTGCTCTTAGAGCACAGATCAAAGAGGGTCTTTTGAACACCCTCCACGATATCTCGCTTACAATCCCTCTCCCTAATTTTCTGCAAGGATGGCCTCCCCTGACCTCTTTTCTTAAAACTACAGTTCACTTTTTCCTTCTCATGGTAACTACTTTGTGGGGTTGCAGAGGAGGGGAAGAAGAGGCCTTCTTCTTTCTGCCCCACACTGGAATATAACCTTCATCTTCCTTGCTCCCCATATCAAAAACCACTAAAGCTCCCTCTCCATCCACAAGACTAGACACACAATCTAGGGGAGAAGAAGGAGCAATATTTGGCTCTAGAAAAATGCGTTTAGGTGAGAAAAAGTATCTAAAATGTGATCTACATCAATATCTTCAGAATGTCTGACAAGCTCATACTCAAACTTCTTGGTCTCCTCACCCCCTAGGGATGAGTAACAATATGATCCTCATTATTGGCTGCAACCTCTAGAGCATTACCAACAGTGGAATCACACTGCTCAGGAGGAGCAGAAGACCCCTTAGCCTCCTTGACCTTTTGTACCTTAGATTGAGAGACAACCTTAAGAGGACTCATCTTAACAGGGTAGTCCTTAGCCCAATGGCCTAATTTTTGCATTTGAAGCACACAAATGGAAAGGAATCAAAGACAACCTATTGTTTCCAACAACCCACCTTTGAGTTTAGTTGAAAAAATTCAGGCAACACAATATCTTGGTCAATCAAGACATAGAGCCTAGCTGCAACCAGATGCCTTCTAGAAAGAGTGGCCTCATCAATAGAAACTAGGCATCCAAAAGAGTTTGCAACTGCCTTAAACACCTCTTCATCCCAATACTCCAAAGGCAGATTAGGTAGCTTCGGGTTAGATTTGTTACTAGAATATAAATGGTTAAAATTTTCCTATGTGTTTTTAAATACACTTGATAAGAATTTGTTAATGTGAAACTTGAACCCATTTTTTAACATACATACATTACATTACAAAATGGTTGCATTGCACACAAACAAGTCCATCCACTAACCATTACAATATTCTTACAATTTATAAGATTATATTCATCATATTCAATGTAAATATATTATGCATTACATGGGTTTGTTTTAATACACTTAAAATATGAATACTTCCACGATTTCTAGTTTTTTAGTTGCACCTATTTAGAGGGAACGGGTAAGGTGAACCCAACCATAGGAATAATCCTTATCCACTCCAAGCATATGCAAGGAATAAATTGGTCAAGTATATAGCCCATATACCATGCATCGCCAATTGCAATAATATATAACCTCATGCCATATAATATGACACATCCACTATATCAATTCACACAATAACAATAAAGTTAAACAAGCTCCTGTATAGGAGCGAATTTGTACCCCTTATGCAAATTCCCCTTTTACGTTTCCTCACCTGAGAGAACCAATTCTGAAGGAAAAATTCCACATCAGCCCATTGCCTTCATTCCACTTGGCATTATTTTGTTGAGTTGGTAGAAGAATAACTATCGAGGAAACCTGCGCGACACGCAAACATCTGTGTAGTACACTTACGTCCTTGACGGATTCCTACATCTGAAGTTGGCAGAGGTGTTACACTTCCCATTGGGGTCAATTTGTAATGCCCCTCTTTGACCCATCAACACGAATATGGCCATCTTTCTCATCCCACCTTCAAAAACATTCTTCCTTCATGCATTTCATCTTCTTCCCAAGTTCTAGCAATCTCTCTTAGCATTCTCTTAGCATCCATCACTCCCAAGAAACACTTTGGCACTCCATAGCAGCAACAACAATACTTTATCAACTCCATAGAGCAAGTGTGGAACAACACCATTGTAGCAGGGGCTTGAGTCCTCTCTTTTTCTCCTCCATTAGCTAGTGAGCTCTTGGTGAAGGTGGTAAGCATTTTCACTCCTCTCCTCTATGATTTGGTTGAGTAGCACTTTATTATTTTGTAGTGTTTTTTATATTCTTTACTTTTTTTCCTTTATCATACATTTCCTACTCGTTTCTTTATTAGTTGTCCATGGAGGTGGAAACACCAAAACAGGGGTCTGGCTAAGGCATACCCCTAGACAACCCCAACAAATTTCCCTCTTCCTATGTGTAGGTGGATGTGCATTCAAAGCTAGCTGGTGAATAGGATCTTCTGTGAGATCATCTTTGTCACCTTAGCTTTGGTATACTTACTTTATCACATTTGTTTGTATCTTTTGTATTTCATAGTCTTATTTTGTTCCCTTAAAAATCACTAGCTAGGCCGTCAACTTGTTTTCTAGTATTTCTTATTGTCTTTTCAGTCCTCTGGTAATACGGATACTAGCACACTTGAGAAATTTCAGTGCATCGTGTTGTTTTCCTAGAACCGCGCTTCCATCCTCAGGTAGAGAGCTACCTGAGGTACAATGCTGAACCCAAAAATCAGCTCACCTAGCCCTGTTCTTGATTTTGGGTATGCAAAGTGATTGAAGGACCTTATAGTTCTCATCATTCTCGTCCCTTACTTTGAAACATTCCCTTTAAAATGAGGTAAGTTAGGGTAGCCTTCCACTCTTGGCTCTCTGTGACCTGGGGCATTGAACATGGTTGGTCCCCCTCTCTTAGATTTTTGGTGAACCCGATGTGAACCAACATTTGTTCATTCATTGGTGTTGAGACTTTTCCCTTGTACCTTGTGATCATCGTGCTCCTAAACGTTGTGAAGGTTTATGAGCATCACAACCTAGTCCACAACCTCCAGGTATATTGTTATGAGAAGTATACGACACCTTTCGATGGAAACAACAAAGGTCACTATTGGTTTCTCTACAGGCCTTTTTGTTGGTTCCGTCGTTGGTCTTGCTGCATAGGAGTAGTTTTCAAGGGGTGAGGTAGGGATCTCTGATGAGACTGACCAAGTCCCCACTCCTCCTGCGTGTCCCACACTATCGTCATTAGACAAGCATGAGGATGTTCAAATTCCTTCAAAATATGTCTTCGCCCTTAGCAAAGGGTCAAACAAATTAGAAAATCACTTGGAAAGAAACCTAAAGATGGCCAAGGTTGCTCAGGTCATTAGTGAGTTAAATTATATGGTTGGAAAAGATCGAATAGGCATAGAACTCCTGGCTAGTCTCACTAGTCTAACTGAATTATGTGCTCCTTCAAACAATCCTAACATTATTCAAGGGCCCACTTTTAAAGATCATGAGAGACAACTAGGGATGTTGATGCCCCTCACATCCATTTACATGGTTAATGTCATCCCTTCGATCAGCATCCCCTCTGCCTATAAGGGATCCAAAGATATCAAAGTGAGCAAGATCCCCTTGGGTTTCAGCTTAACCCCTCTTGTCACCTCTAGAGGTTTTGGCGGGATGAGTGGTATAGGATTTGGTAGCAGCGGTGGATTCAGTAGTAGAAGTAACACTGGTGGAGGTAGTTCCAGTGGAGGCCATGGTGGTGGAGGCCCTACCAGTGGTGGTGGCTCTAGTAGTGGTTCTGGCAATGGCCACACCTGTGGTTCTAGTGGTGGCTCTGGTGACAGTTTTGGAAGAGGTTCCTCTAGCCCTATGTCTTCTAATGACCCTATTATGAACATTCTTCTTTAGAATATGGGTAAGATGCAGAACAAGTTGGCGATTCTTTCCCAAGCCTCTTCCCAACTTATCTTTCAACCCTTCTTCCGACATAGCCCATTGTCCATAGAGATCTTGAACACTCCCTTCCCCCAAGGAATGGAGATTCCTAAATTTGAGAAATATGGTGGAAAAGGGGGCCCACAAACACATGTGTCAGCCTTTAATTCCCTATGCACAGATTTATTCCATCACAACACGTTGATGGCCAAACTATTCCCTCGATCTCTCAAGGATACGACACTTGAATGGTACTGTTCCTTGCCCGATAATTCCATTTCTCATTTGACCAACTTGTAAACCAATTCCTATGATAGTTTCAAGCTAAAATTAGACTGAAGATGACCCTTTTGGATCTTGTCTGATGCAAACAAGGTGATAATGAAAATATCACTAATTTTATTGCGATATCAAGCGCTCTTTTCAAAAATATCGTATCCGCTGCTCAATTTTGACATGTAGAAGGTATTCATAGGGAACTTACAAAGGCCTTGGAAAGAAAAAATTTCCATTATGAAATACCCTTCTTTTTCACATTTATGTGCAGCCCTACGGGAGTATCAATAGATGGTAGTTCAATTTGGGGGATCCTCCTCGCCCTCCTGTTTGGAAGGAAAGGCCATTGTATCAATATTTGGGAAAGGTAAGGCTATTGCGAATGTGGTAGCCATGACGAATGATAACAGCCTCAAGTGCAACCAAAAGTTCACAAAGTTATCAAAATCTTATTCTTCCATAACCTTGCAGAACCTTCAACCTCTTAAGGAACCTTACCCTAACTAGTATGATGCAAGTACCTGCTATCAGTACCATCGAGTTAATGGACATGATATTGAATGTTGTATGTGCCTACGTCACGAGATATAGGACCACATTGAGGATAGTACTATTCATCTCGATGGGAGCAAATAAAACACAAATAAATTGGTGGTGAAAGCTAATAGTGAATTGTAGATATACATGAACTCGTTTCCATCACATTCTACTAACATGATTATCGATCCCACTGAGTTTGTCACTCCGCCCGAGGCCTATGTTAACATGGTCACGATTACCCCTACTGTACAACCTATGCCTGGTTCCCTGAATGTGACATTCACTTCAGAATACCTACCCTTAAATAACTAGCCCTCTCCCATTTACATTCCCGCCCGCCTCAATGGAAACATTGTGATAGGGGTCCTAGTAGACCCCATGAGTCGAGTGAATGTTATTACAGAGGAGACATTTTGGCTTAACTTGTTACACATAAAATAGTATGAAGAAACAAAATCCACCATCCATATGCATGATTCTCTTTGTTTCAAACTTTATGGTTCGATAACTTTGTTCATCCTAGTTGGACCTAGGGTTGTTGATAGGGTCTTCAATGTCATTCCAGAGTCATATTTGTTTAGGATGATGCAAGGCATACCTTGGCTAGCTTCCATGAATGGAATCACCTTCGTTATTCATAAATGTTTAAATTTCTCCCATGAAGGTGTCATGCATGTAGTGCATGACACTGGATACCAACCTCTGGTGTCCCGTGGGGGATATTCATTAGACCACTTTTGGCCTACCCTGGTTGGTCCGCTTCCTCTGAGAACAAACCTACTTTACAAGAACTGCGTGAAGTACAAGATCGGGGACAAGGGACAACCAAAATTGGCTCTTCCTATAGCACAACAACCAGCTGCCTCCTCTTCTCGAAAAGGAAAGGAGAAGCTTGCCTCTCCTCGGGTTGAATCGTTCATTCCCCTTTCTTGGGAGGAGTATTGGATGAGAAAGCATGGCCTTTACCCATTGAGTCAAATGATACCTCCTTCGTGTAGGCCCAAGATCAAGATATCAAATCTCCCTAATGAGCATCTTGGACCTTGGTATTATTTGTATGACAAAAAGAAAGGTTCCCAAAGGGAATTTGCTTTGTGGCCTCCTACCGCTTTTGCTCCAAAAGTAGTAAACAGGAAGAGGCCCCCTACCAAGGCTCTTGAGCTAAATCCCCTTGTTTCCCAACCTGCTCCTCTTGCTCCCATTCAGGATTCTATTCCTCTACCGGAAATGGTTGTAGTGGACACTCCCATGGTTGAGTAGGATCCCTCTGCCCCTTTACAACCTCTGTCCTTCAATTTGAATAGTTGCGAAAACTGCCTTGCGCTTGAGTGCAAGCATCGATGAAAGGCTCTCGTTGTTGAGTAGGCCACCATGCAGAAGAAGGAAGAAGAGACAACCACCCCTATATCAAGGCCTCCTACTACATCCTCCTCTCTCCTTCCCTTTTCCTTTGTCCAATCTAGTACAGTCTCGCTTTCGGCTTCTACTGTGAGTTCGAATGTGCCTAACCCCAAAAAGGTGTAGGTGTTTATCACTCCTTCAATGGAGCCACCTTTGTTGATGTCCCTTTTTGATGTACCACCTTTCTCAAAACTCGTAAATATGATGAACACCTTGGTGGTGTCCATTACAATTTTCTCCTCTTCCTCTTCCTTTGCACCTCTCACCTCATATTTGGGGAGGTCACATCCCTCGATGAAGTAGAAGGTGGAGTGTGGTCCTTCCAACAATGGAGGATGTAAGAGGAGGCCACCTCTGAAAAGGTGGTTCCGTGTTGACTTGTTATGTCCTAGTGACGAAACCAATCCCAACTTCCCCTGA
Source organism: Sequoia sempervirens (assembly GCA_007258455.2). NCBI lineage: Eukaryota > Viridiplantae > Streptophyta > Pinopsida > Cupressales > Cupressaceae > Sequoia > Sequoia sempervirens. The sequence continues at coordinate 91,156 of VDFB02277603.1, forward strand.
GTTTGTCACCACTCCTGAATCGTTCGATGATCCTAGCGGTGAACCTCAGGCGCAACCTTCTTAGTCTATTGAAGTTAAACATGGTACTCCTATAAAGTGCATGTTTAACTCTGTGGATGAAGTTATGGCCTTGTCAGCAATCTTCGAAAAGTCACTAACCTTAGTTCCACAAGAGCTTGGTGGAGAGGACCTTGTCGGGCCCTCTTCCTTAGCCCTTGTTGCAGGAGGGTCAGAAGCCCCTCCCCTTAACATTCCACTACTACAGGCTCATCCTCCTTCCCCCTACGATGATCTAGAGTGGGAAGTAGATGACCTCTTGGTCGATCAGTGTTAGAGGAGGCCCTTTCTTTATCTTTAGGTTAGATGTGTGTGTGTGTGTGTTGTGATGTGTTCCCCTATGATTTCGCTATGTGTTCCTAGATGACCCTTGTCACCCTTGTTGGTGCTTGGATACAGGCATGGTTTTCATGTCGTAAACCTTCTTCTATTTGTATCATCATTCTTCCATGTTTGTGATTGATTTTCAATAAATTAGGGATGATGCAAAGCGCTGGGGGAATTTAGGCTCCCCTTCTATGTTGACCCAATTTTTTATTTTTACTTTGTCTTCTCATGCATTCTTCACATGGTCTGATATAGTAGGGGGTTGATGATAATTCATTTTATATGCTATTATTATACTACATATATATTTATGAGCAATTCTAACCTCAAAATATTAGGCTACCCATATGCCCTTTGTTCATAATGTTTATTTTTGTCTTTCTCTTATCTGTCTCTCTTCTTTGCTTTAGTTATCCCTTTCACGTGTGACAATGCCACTTTTATAACATTTCAATTTTCAGAAAATGCATTCATTGTTGATGAATCTTTTCTTGAGAATCTTCACAAATATTTTTTCAAGAATTACATTCTCAACTTGAAACCCTAATGAAATGTGTTTCCTTCATCATGGGTTCACAAAGAAAGAACTTGAGAACCTTTCCTTCAAGGTGGGAGCAACTTTGACCTTCCCCTCAAAATGGGGCATTTTTTGCCTCTAAAATTCCTTGATGAAGTGAACATATTTTGAAAGGATTCCTTGATGATGAATCGGTTCGAGAAAGAAACATCTCTTCTGTATTTTCAAACAACGTGTCCCTTGAGTGGACACCCTTTGAAAGTTTTCCAACTTGTTGATAGTCTGCGTGATTGTCTGATTACTTACCTGCATGGCCACTTTTAGACATGTTCTTGTTACCCAATTTTCACCTACGGGCTCAATCAGGCAGGGCAATCTATGTTTTAAATGTTCATAAAGGTCAAATGGGGAAATTGTAGTGCAGGGGTAAATCATAAATCTGATGCTAAGTCACAAGGAAGCTTGTTGGAAAATATGCCTCAGTCAGATCAAGCATAAAACTCCTCAAGGAAGAAATTCGTTGAGACCCTCCCGTTGTCTTGCCGACTAGCAGTGGTTCTATTCATTTGAAATATACCAGTCGGCCAGACTTTTCAATCACCATGAGTATTTATATCTCCCTTTGACCGGAGAAGTCCCGCTGAAAAGGAATGGCCTGGGGAAAGTGGTTTGTGTTTGCTAAGATGTCTTCCTGACCCGCTAGTGTCCTGCTGAAGTGTTCTCAATTCGCCAAAGGTTTTTCCTTCGGCATGAAGTCTTGCCGAAGGCCGAAGGTCTCACCGAAGAAATAGGAGCTTGGGGAGATATATCGGTGACTAACGAAGGTCTCGGTGAAAGGAGATGTCATCGGGGAGAAAAGGTGGGCCTCGCTATAATGTCTCGGCGACCGCATGATGTCTCACCGAAAGGATGGTGCCTTCGGTATAAGATGGTGAGCTCGGTGTAAGGTCTTCCCGACCAAGAAATTTCTCCCCAAAATGAATTGAGATTTTGCCGAAACAAAAGGCCCCTCGGTGTAAAGTCTTGCCGACCTGATAGGGTCTTGCCGAGCGGATATTCAAAATCAGTAATACTCCTAGCCGAGGGGTTTTAGCTCGCTATGACCTCCTGCCGACAAGCGATAATCTTGCTGATGGTTTTAGGGATGTCGATATGATTTTTGCTGCTTGACATGAAGTCTCACTGACAGATGTATGCTATGTTGATGCTGCTATAGAGTCTAATCACATCGGGGAGACACGATTAGTGTCTCACTGACATGCGATTCACATGAAGCAACCTTTGACCATCTGGGAATCTACATGGCATGATTTTGACCAATCAGAAAGAGCTATAGGCAAGCCGTGGCAGTTTAACCCCTATGAAGAAGATCAACAGAGTAAAAGCGACGTGAATCTTCTTTGAGCTCAAAAGCATTCAAAACAGCTCGGCAAGGAGATTCGAAGGTGGACACGAAGACCAGAAGTTAATGTTGTGGTTGCAAAAGATCAAGGAGGCCATTCCTGGAGCAACTTCACACTGACATGGATAGTAGGGACGCACGTTTAATGCGACATTAACTACATTTGAAAAGATCTAAGGGCAGATCTTTTGAAAGGCTGATATTTTTGTAAGCCCTAGGGGCCGACATATTTTTGTATATAGGGCATTTTTGGCTCTTTGTAAGGGAGTTCAGATTATACATTTTGGAGAGTTAGTGATTTTTCCTCAAATCCTTTCTCAACTGATGTAGATTTTGTAACTCATTTGGAGTTCTCCTAATGCTTTTTGAAAGTTTGTGACTTTTACAGTCCTTTCTCAGATTAGCAAACTTTTGTAACTCACTTTGGAGCATGATATATAGAGTTTACCTTGGTTACCATTGATGGCTCAATTTTCCTTCTGGTTCTTTCAAAATAGTGCACATTTTCAGGTGAATCATCAAGCTATTTCATGAAATATTTATTTTCCTTATAGCTTTGTTTCATGTTAGCATGCATGTCTTTGCAAAAGTAGCATTATGTAGGTTACGAACTGTGTTTACTCAATTGCACATGAGATTTTAATTTGTGAAAATCGACTTTCCCTTCTTGAAAGTGTGTGCATGTCGAACCTGTTTGTATGCATAATCTACAGAATCTAGTTGTGCAGTCCCATATCCATCATCAGTATTCAAGTGTAACCTGAGTGTCTCATTGCTCTTGTCATTTAGGTGTATCACCATATCATTTAGTTTTATTTTCATGCATTCCTTCTCCCTTTTCCTTTACAGAATCAATAGTTTAGGTGACACCAAAGGAAGCTAGCCTTCTCCAGAGGTTGACCTCTATCTACAAGTGACCCACAAAATTAGAGGTCTTCCCATGCTACACTGAGGTGTTGAACATCAGGTTCAACAAGGGTGCAATTTCAGGTGATAACAGTTCTATCTATGGGTAAACATGTCACTTTGCAGGTGTTCCTATGAAGCCGCTTTGCGACTCTACAGAGTCCCTTCCTTTTATTTCCTCCATGTGAGAAATATTGGGGGATACCTCCCTATAGATCTGTGGGTCTGTAGGGCACTTCCTTTGAGCTTCCTCCATGTGAGATATATTGGGGGTCGCTCCCCTACAGGTCTCTGGGTCTGTAGGGTGCTTTCTTTAGGTTTCCTCCATGTGAGAGATCTTGGGGGATGCCTCCTTACAAGTCTTATTAGAAATATGGGCAAAGACAAAGGAAGTTGGAAATGATACAACACAAAATAATTTGTGCTACTTCTTATTCCACACTCAAATACATTACATATATATAGGATGTACATATCCTATATTATAGGAGACTACCTATAACAACTTGCTAAAGATACGAGTTGTTTTAACAACTCAAAATACACAAAAACAAATAATTACAACCAAATAACAAATACTCTACGAGAATGATGTGATATTCCCAACACTCATAACCAACCTACTAAACTATTATCTTATGCATCCTATGATGCATAACCTATGTGAACACTAATTTCCAACATTCACCCCCTTAGTGTGAACATGGTACGAACTCACACCCTTCATTTGCAGTATGCTCATCCCTGTGGCATGTCCAATTGACTCATGACATTGATCCAAAGAAAGGCTCTCTCCTCCCATGGTTTTAAACAGGCTTACCACAAACCTTGACGTGAATAGGAACCTCCACCATCTGTCCACCTCGTGTGGTTTTCTGGATCCTCCCACAAACCCTTTCAAGATCCATGAACTACATTACACTAGTGCATTTTTTCACCACTATGCTTGTACATCAAGGAAATTAGAGAAAGCAACATAGCTGAAAAATCCATACTAGGAAAAGTTTCACATTACATTACAATTAAGAACATAATGTTCTTAATTGTAGTCACTGTTATCAATCGCTGCCACTCGATCTTGAATAGCATAGACAATTGCCACTGCCACTGGAAGCTACCCTTTACTTTAGCCATTTTTGCGTAGAATGGGAATGGAACATTAGTTATTATTCCCCCCCATAATGTGAAATTTCCACTTATTCACACAACTAGGAACACTGGAAAGTGAATTATATTATGCTACATACTACTGTCTGGATCTTGTTGCACATGATCACTATTGCCAATGAACATATTCACTGACCAATCAACTTATAACAAAGTATGACAGTCAAAGGATCACCATAGACATCAACTCTCCAATACAATTTCTCTTCTAGCATCCACCACACAAAGCAACAGGAACATTGCAAACAAGTACACACAACACTGCACACAAAAAGAAAAATTCCACCATAGCTCTATGCAGCCCCGTCATTGGTGACTGACGAGAGGTCGCTAATTTACCTCCAACCTCCGTTGTCTCTGTCCTCCATTGGATCTTCTACTTAGAAAATATGAATCTTCTATGTAGACTAGTGGCATCAATCCTGTTAAAAGATGATTGGAAGCAATGCTTTGTAAAACCATAAGTTAAGGTTTGATCCATGACTTAGGCTTGCCTTGAATTTCCTGAGAAATTAGTTAGTGCCAATGCAATAGACTGGTAATGAGCTGAAAATCCAATAGCTATGCACCCTACACACTCTTCAAACTTTCACCGAGCCCCATAGAGAGTCAAATTTGCAACAAACACAACTGCTCCAAGCCAATGAAGAGATCGAGATTAAGTGTTCAAAGTCAACACCATAATATATTGAGCCCATTGGTAATAAAATGCTATTGCAAATAAGAGATTGTAGCCATAGAAATGCTAAGAAGCGATGCCAAAGTTTGCTTCAATATGGAACTGGTCACAGAAACCACCTCAAAGAAATCGATCCGCCACAAAATGTAGATTAACAACCACATCGGTTACTTGCAACAAACATGGCCAATGAAGTGATAGTTGATGCAACTCGATACATGGACCAATTTGACCAATGCCACATATGAAATGCACATGCTTCGATCAAAAGGAATGATAATCCATGAAATGAATGTGTTAATATCATGCCCGATCTAAGTAAAAAGGACCTCCACAAGATTCAAAGTGACGTCTTTCTCAGATGCCTAGCAATGACTAATTTGTGTAGCCTAGCCCAAGGAAAAAAATAAAAAATAAAAAAATAAAAAAAAATGGGGATCTCATTGAGAGAGACTAATTGAATAATGCTCCTATTTGTAGCACTTCAAACGTAGGTCAAATTGAAGGAATACACCTCTCTCCTCTCTAGAACTTGTGCGACAAAGACAAAGCCACAATGTCATACAAGAAAACGCAAATTGCTATTGTCTTTACTAGCGACCTCTTTCATGGACTTGCCACTTTACGCATGATCTATGACCATCAATGACAAGCATCCCACAAATTGCTTCCCGCAACATTCTTAATAGTCTTAGAAAATCATAAAATTCAAACAACAAACTCAAGCGGTGAGATAATAATGGCAATAGGCGTATTAAACTCCTACTATGGTGCCTAAGTTAGAGGCCTATCAAAACTCCTAAAGAATAGGAAAAACATTGGCTCAATTCCTGAAGTGACTATGTTTAATCTGCACCTTATCTGAGGAATGCAAAAATAATGCCCATATCCTGCTCTGATACCATATTAGAAATATGGGCAGAGACAAAGGAAGTTGGAAATGATACAACACAAAATAATATGTGCTACTTCTTCTTATTCCACACTCAAATACATTGCATATATATAGGATGTACATATCTTATATTATAGGAGACTACCTATAACAACTTGCTAAAGATACAAGTTGTTTTAACAACTCAAAATACACACAAACAAATAATTACAACCAAATAACAAATATTCTACAGGAATGATTTGATATTCCCAACACTCATAACCAACCTACTAAACTATTATCGTATGCATTCTATGATGCAAAACCTATGTGAACACTAATTTCCAACAGGTCTGCAGGTTTGTAAGACACTTTCTCGACTTCCTCCATGTGAGATATCTTGGGGGATGCCTCCTTACAAGTATGTGGGTTTATAAGGTGCTTTCTCAACTTCCTTCATATGAGAGATCTTGGGGGATGCCTCCTTACAAGTCTTCAGGTTTGTAAGGAACTTTTATGGGATTCCTTCATGCGAGAGATCTTGGAGGACACCTTCCTTACAAGTTCATGGGCCTGTGAGGTGCTTACTTCTCAGGGCTTCCTTCATGTGAGAGATCTTGGGGGTTTCCTCCTTGCAGGTCTACGGGCCTATAAGACACTTTTATTCTACAGTTTCATAGTTCTATTTTACCAAAGCACTCATTAATATTCATGATTGCTAAAGTGGGGGAAAAATGTATAGGAGTGAATTTTCACCCCTTATGCAAATTCCCCTTTTACACTTCCTCACCTTAGAAAACTAAATCCGAAGGCAAAATTCCATATCAGCCCATTGCCTTCATTCCATTTGGCATTCTTCTGTTGAGTCGATAGAAGAATAACTTTCGAGGACGCCTGCGTGGCACACTTACATCCTTGGCGGATTCCTGTCTCTAAAGTTGGTAGAGGTGTTACACTTCCCATTGTGTTTGATTTGTAATGCCCCTCTTCGACTAACCGACCTGAATATGGTTGTCTTTCTCATCCCACCTTCAAAAGCACTATTCCTTCATGCATTTCATTTGTGTAGGCCAGATTTGGAACTTTCAACAAATGAGAGTCTCAAGAAACAAAGTGCAGAACTTAATCCACATCTTGGAACTTTCATATCTGAAAAAGAACCAAGACAGTTCAAAGTGCACTGTTCCCTTGTCCTTGTAAATCAGGCTCAAATTTATACTGTAGGTTCCTCTTTGTGTCTCAGTCTCATATTTGAAGCCAATTTGTTATTTTCCATTTTCTTCTATGTGATAAATTACATTTTCAGATCTAGGGTTGTATGTCAAATAGACTTGTCAAAACACAAATCAAATTTACCATCCTCACAACACATCACAACATAAATAGTATGGGATTGGCTCTCCATTATGGCAACAAGATAATCTTCAAAACCCTAGATCATTTATGTCTAATGTTGAGTCAAGTGAAAAGGAGATAATCTTATTTATCCTAATTGGATCTAGGATCACTTTTCCTACACAACACTTCTATAATATCTCATTATCCTTTAGAGGAGTGACACTAAATACAAGAGGTTCTCATAAATTCTTGGATTTCAAGCTAGAAGATCTTGGACTGTAGTTAATTTATGGTTTCTAAAGTTATACCTTGAATGAATTTATGGCTAATTGGTTGAAGAATTTTTAAGTCAAAGATAGATTCATCAATCGAGGAAAACCAGGTATAGAAATGAATAAAGGATTAGTATATGATTCTCCTAGTTCATATGTGGAGATATTGAAGCTACAACCATAGGATAACTCCTTAGAAATATTTATACACACCTCTCCATATCTTTGACCATATAAAATCATGAAGTAAATATATATATACATATATATATATATATATATGTATATATATATATGTATATATATATGTATATATATGTATATTATGTATATACATTTATATACATATATATACATATATATATACATATATATATATATATATACATACATATATATATATATATGTATGTATATATATATGTATATATATATGTATATATATAGAATCATGGACTAGAGTGAAGAAAAAAATAGAGCCTATTAGAAATATAGGCAAGAGATACATGAAACAAAACAAAGATATGAATAAGTTCCTACCAATGCAACTTGGGAAAAATATGTGATTAAGAGCGCAATTATTTGACCTATAGCTATGACATGAGCACCATTCCAAGAAGAGGTGTTATAACAATCAAAGTTAAGGTCGAAGAAAAAGTAACACAAAGCTTGTAGGGAATAAAAAATATCATTGGTTTAGTTGGAATTTTTCTTGCACAACAATTCGGTCATCCTCCTTAGCCAAAACCACTCAATAACATGCCTACCTAAAACCATCACATCAACCTACCCATTTTACTCAAACAACTTCAACATTTGGGAGCCTCAAGGTGTAATTAGAATATTATAATTAGGGTACTTAAGCCACTTTCCAAAGAGGAATGGAGAGGGTACAAAAAAAACTATATATCCTCGCAAGTCCATTTCCCAATCTATCGCAAAACAAGTTACACCCCTAGTAGATAAACCAACAACTATTGCATAGATAGATTTGGTCCAAGGCTCAAATAATACATCATCTATCCAAGTGAAAAGAAAGAAAATAAAATTAGTAGTTCTAAGGAGCATTGAATCAGAACCAAAGGGTACCCAAATGCTACTACAAGCAATGATACTTTCAATTGTTTCATCCATGTTTGTATGCATTTCTCTCCCATCTACCGACTCTTAAATTGTTCCTACAATAATTCTCTCCCCTCTACCAATTTAATTTTTAATCTTTCTTAACACCCTTCCTCTATTGGAATAAACCATATTCTATAATTATTATTCCACCATTTTTAATCTCTTTACCTCATATCCAAACCATTCCACCATCTATATATGCACCTCATCCATTCCTCTCTCCAATATCCATTCAAATAAATGTGCAATCTTCAAAAATACCTCCCCTAACCTTTCTCTCGTACTCTTATGGTCCATTCACCTCTACCTCTTGTTGTGATAATGTAACCCTCTTAATAGATTGTCACAATTTGATATGGCCTTCCTCAAGAATCCTGATTTTTGAATGGATTTATCTTCTCTTTTTATAATCCCCACCAATAACTCTTGATATCCAAATAGTCTTGCGAGTCCAACATGGATAATTGGACGTAGTGAGAGGATAGAGCTACAATGCACACTTATTAGGTCATTCTATGACCTAGTTCAATAATAATGAATGAATACACACATAAATCCTAATGTGGATAATCTATAATGATTGATGTAGTCAAGGGATTATTTAGTACATGTAATTTGCCTAATTATATCATAGGTACAACTAGAGTTTAGGGTCAAGCTCAAGGAAAAATATACAAATCTATCGTAATCAACTTCTTGAAGCTCATTTAGAAGATCAAGAATAGAGAAACCAAGTGTTAGCCTCCTCTAATGGTTCAATAACTAAGCTCTTAAAGCTATAACATAGAGATTAGATATTTTCACCAAGTAGTTATCTTGCTCATCTTGAAGGTTCATTCATTATCAACCTAGGGATGTGAACTTGAAATGGGTCAACACTTTCTATGCATAGGGACTCAATTGTAGTCATCCTTATCCTATAATTGGAGAGGAAATAGTACTGAAAGTGAAATGCTTGAAAGGAATTAGCATATGTACTAAGCATAAATCAACAACTAAATTGAACTAAAATGAATGATAGAAATAGAAATCTCAGGAAACAAATAGGAAGTTACTTTGTCTGCCTTGGCTACAGGAACAAACACATAACGAAGTTCCAATGGTTGTAGGAATAGACAACTGGTAAGATTGTAACTAATTGCCGAATAGAAAAGTAACTACTGAACTGAATGGATGAAATTATCACCAAGTGGGCCCCCTTGAATGAGTCTCCCCAAAACTAATTCAAATGCAGAAAATTAAAGTATCATTTTATTCATTGAAAACATTGTTACATCATAATAGCAACATGATTGTATTCCTTGAAATTGAAGATGAAAGTACAATATCAGAACATCCAACCTCCTGAAGAGGAACATCTAATCATTATTTATAGAAGTAAAGCTTCTAAATAACTCTAACTAATTGGAAAGTTGACTCCAATAGACTAGGAGGACGCCATTTATTGAAAGCATGAAAAAGAGGAAGGAGGTTATGCATGCACAAGATTTAGTCAAACCAGTCTTGCCTCAACAAGGATCCAACATAACAACACCTCCTAAATCTACTCAACTATTAATAGACATGGTCATTTAAAGTTATCACTTCCACACGAGTTAGAAGTTTCCAACCATTGACCTCTTCAATTTCCATCTCTTTTTGACTCCTTCAACAACTAGGCAGTTGGCATGAACTTCTTCCACCTTGTAAGCTCCATTTATATCTACATCTTAATCTGAACCTGCATTTTGACATTAGCATACACAAGACAATTGTATATCCATAATCACCTTAGAATAAAATTCATTCAATCACATGTAAAATTAATATAGATATATCACATAGCAGGTTAATACCATCAAAATTTATAGGGATAAGTTCATGTCCAAAGTTCATAAGTTTAGGGAAATAACATAGAAAGTATTAGCAACCAGGTGCTAAAACCCCATAGTAACAATAACAAACATATGATAAATCCTAACAAAAATGACTCATTATTTGGACTCATCATCTCCCCCAACCTAATGATCTGTTGGTCCTCTAATAGATGGAACTTGGTTCCTTTGCCTTGCTATAGCCTTAAAATCACCAATTTTTGTCCGCCCTTGATCAGTCCCTACAATTTCTAAATTTGGATCCCAATAGAATCCCTGCTTACTTTCTAGTCTGCCCCACCTTGGCCTCTTTGCATCTACATCATACTGATAGGTTTTTTGATCTGGTATTGGACATAATAGAATAGGTGGATGAAATATTAATGGGAGCCAATATTGCTGCTTTGTTCTCCCAAGATGTATATACTCGATGGTTCGTTTGCAAGTTGCATAATAATTTTATAGGGAATGGGGTTCAACCTATTTTAACTGATCTAACAAGTCATTCCATTTGTTTGATAAATCTACCAATACTGTCTTTTGTGCAGTGGCAGCTACCTATTCATATTCTAGGTATGCTTCCTCCATAGAAGGAAGGATCTTGTTTTTGTACTTTGGATTGTAAAGAAGTTTGTGCCATGTGTAGTAGATATCTACATGATTTCTTGATTAAGCTCTTAGAGATAGGGGGTATGGAGCTATTTTTCTCTGTATATTTTGAATTGTTTCCCCCAACTGATTTCATTTTGAATCCATGACATTAATGCCCTCAAGTGAACATCCCCAATATATAGCAATGGATTCCATTCATGGTCATTGGGAACAACATAGTTGTGCAAATACAACTCACACAATAAATTCTTAATTTTAGGTGGAGAGGATTGGTAAGCTCAAAAAAATTATTGTGGGGTTTCAATGGAAGATTTTACACTAGAAATGACCCTTGAAAACTTAAAAGTGAGATTATGCTCCCTTAAATGCAATGCATATACTCTTGGGGTTTAATTTGTGGTACTAGAGTCACCACATTTTTTACCCTATCTTTTAATGCAGTAATCTTTGCATTCTTCTCCTCAAATTCTTCATTTTTCTTATTGATCTCTTCATGTAGACTAATTTTTTCTCTATTCCATTCTTCTTCTTTCTCCTACATTTCTTTCCATAAATCTAGGGCTACTGATGCCCATGAAAAATTAGGAGGTTTGTGCTTTCCTACTAGGATCTTCCCCTACACTGGTCCCTGATGTTCAACTTGCTCTACAACAACAACGAGTTCTACCAATCCTATATTTTCTTGCTCCCTAGGAGCTCCCGCCTTCTTTTTAGGTTTCCCACTAAGTCTATGGCTCCTTCTTGGAGGCACACCAGTAGCAGACTCAATCAATTTTGATTTCCTTGGAGAACTTTTATTTTTCCTAGCGGCTGTAGGATGCTCAATTTCTTCAGTTTTCTACTTCCTAAGGCTAGGATTTACCTTTTCTGGTTTTTGCTTCTTAGCCTTCCCTTTGCTAATTTTTGATTCCTCCTTTCGAATAGCAGCCCTAGTGTGAACTATGGTTTTAGGGAAAATATCGACATTGGGGTATGAAGATGAACTATCTTCATCCACATGCTCGAATTCAGAGGAACTAATTTCTACTGTAGGAGGGTTTGTGCTAGGATTTTCCCCAGAAGTTGAAGCTCCAGGAGTGAATTTAATAACCCCCTCATCCCCACTAACCCTATGATTTAGGGGTTGACCTCTAGGAACCACATTTCCTAATCTAAACTTCTTAATGTTCAAAAAATCATCCCATTACATATTGGACACATGTTGTAAAGACTTTTCTACCAGCAATTTAATCAAACAATGATGGGAAACAAAGTTTTCCCTACCTTTCTATGTCTCATCAACCATGATTGCAAGAAGATTGTACAAGAAATTTGGCACATTCATCCTCCTACCATGTCTCATGTGATTTAAAAGCTTGAAATGCACAGAATGAAGATAGGATTGGTGACCCTTGCAGGTAATGTATTTGACAATATAAACAACAAATTGCTTCCATGTTTCTAGCAAAGAAAGTCTTCATGTTTCTTGTTTTTCTATAACAAGTGGAGGATAACTAGACTCAGTGAAATTTTCTCTAACTAATCTAGCATCCTTAGAAGTAGGATAGGGTTCTCCTTCAATAGGAAAACCTGACACTTCAACAATCCTTTATTTGGTGGATATAACTTTTAATCTTTTCACCATTGCCTCACCATTAGAAATTTTTTGTGCAAATTCTAAGGCAATTTCATCATTGAAACTATTTAGCTTCAAAAATTAATCTAGCCAACCATAATTCCTAAATTCAGGCTCATAGAGTGCATCCTATAGGATTACTTGGTGAACTGTAGGTTCAATTTTGATTAGCTGACCTCCCATTGCCTCCACTCACACTCTGGAAAACACCTTTGCAAAGACTTCTTTCCTACAATCCTTCAGTTGAAAACCCAATTTCTCTTCCCCTTCCTGCAATTCTCACCAATTCTAACACCAATGTCGTATGACCTCTCAATTTCACCCTTTTAGTGGCATTATGATTCCGACTAAGGTAGTAAAGAAGACATAAAGGAGGGGTATTATAAAGGAAAATTATGGTGGCTTAATGGCATATCATGCATGCAAAACGCCACTTCAACTTCATCATTTCAAATACTACCATGTTGGTGCACGAAATATGACTAATGACATGTAGGTTCACACTTCCCCCCCATCCTAAATAAAAGCATGTGTCTGCATAGGTTGGAATGGAAGTGTGATATAACATGGCATACTAACATAATTTTCTATGTGAAATATCATTATTAAAGTGCAGTAATTAAACAAATGCATATAAGGTAATCAATACACATTAAGTGTTATGCATGTGCCTAAAAAGTTGAAATGTCTTTTCCAAAAAGTGTGGAAGGAAGTATCGATCATCAAAAAAGTATGGTTGAGCTATTAAATGAAGTGATGGTGGAGTGATGTGGAAGAGAGAGAGAGGTTGGAGATGAATGGGCAGTTAGTTTTATTGATGGAGAAATTAATTCCCACAAAAAGTGGAAATTTTTATTATGGTTGCATGTGTACCTTTGACTAGCCAGAAGGTTGAACACTAGGTTCGCTTCCTTTAGTTGCAGGAACTTCAAAGTTCTGGTATTCAATAAATTGTTGCATGAACTCCTATTTTGAGGAAAGCTTATGGGTTAGCCTGAGACGATGACCATTGACCAAGAGCTTGAACCTGACAAGATCAATTGTTGTAAGCTGAACAACACCATTGGGAAAGGCCTCTCCAGTCTCATATGGTCCCAACCACCAGCTTTGAATTTTTCCTAAGTTTTCTTTATACTTGGAATCATAAAGAAGTTCCCAATCACCTAGCTAGAACTTCTTTTCTTTGATGTATTTATCATGACATCTAACTCTCTAATTCTACACCATCTCAGTATGGTGGAGAGTTGATTTCCTCATCTCATCTAAGGCATTTAGTTGCATAACCCTGTCCTTTTGTGCCTCAGATATATCTATTCCAAGGTCTAGTGTTGTTCAAAGAGTTTTGTGTTCAAACTCTATAGGAATCATTGTTGTTTTTCCATATAATAGTTCAAAGGGATTAAAACCAATGGTGGTTTTCCAAGTGGTTCTATAGGCCCAGACAGCTTTTGGAAACCTATTTTTCCAATATTTTCTTTGGAGTGCTACTATTTTGGTCAAAATAGATTCTATTTCCCTATTTTTTACCTTAGACTAGCCATTGGCTTGAGGGTGATAGGGTGTATATTTTATATTCCTAACATTATACTCATCCACCAATGTTGTGACAAGAGTGGATGTGAACTGAGCCCCTTGATCTATGACTATTTCTCTAGGAACTCCATAGTGTGTGAAGATTTCTTCATAGAGGAATTTTGTCCCTAGCATGTTTCATGGCTTTGACCTCAACCCATTTAGTCACATAACCAGTGCAAACCAAGATGTAAGATTTTCCATTTGATGGTGGATCAATTGGACCTACAAAATCAAGTCCCCATTTATTAAATGGTGTGATAACTACTTGAGGGTATAGAGGCATCTCTTTTGATTTAGTTGGTCGATCCATCCTTTGACACCTATCACATTTCCTAGTGTAATTTTTTGCATCCTTATGAAGTGTAGGCCAATAATACTCTGTATTGAGAATCTTCATGGTTGTTCTTTTAGCTACAAAGTGTCCCCCATAGGGTTCATCATGGAATGCATGTAGTATATCATAAGTTTCATCCTATCTTACACATCTTCTCATTACATGATCTGTTCCAGTATAGAATAAACAACCTGCCATCCATTAGAATGGATTTTTTTTTCAATAAGAACCCTTTTCTCTTTTGGAGAGAAATGAGGGGGAACTCTTCTTGTAACCAAATAATTGGCTATATCTACATACAAAGGTGTGTGCACACTGATGGAGAAAAAAATTTCATTAGGAAAGGAGTCATCAATGACTTGAGTGTCCTTTGATGTGGTCAATCTAGAGAGAAAATATGCCACAACATTGGCCTTACCTGGCTTGTCTATAATGGTGATATCAAGCTCTTGCATTAACAACAACCACATTGCTAACCTTCTTGTAATCAATGGGTTGTTCATAAGGTATTTTATGGCTGCATGATCTGTATGGACAAAGATCTGGTATCCTCCAATATAATGCATGAACTTGTTGAGAGCATAAATGACTGCCAACATCTCCTTCTCTATCACTGTGTAGTTAAAATTATCCCCTTGTAGGTTCTTGCTGACAAAGTAGATTGCATTCTCTATTTCTCCCTCTTTTTCCCTCAAACAGCCCCTATAACATAATCAAATGCATCTATGTGAATATAGAAAGGGAGTTCCCAATTAGGTCCTTTGAGCACAGGAGCATGGGTTAATGTTGTTTTAAAATCAAAGAAAGCTTTATCACAATCCACTGTCCATTGGGACTCAACATCTTTAGTTAAAAGACTATAAAGTGGTGTTGCCATTTTATTGAAATCTTTTATGAAGTGCCTATAGTATCCTACATGTCCCAGGAAACTTCTAACATCTTTTTCTTGATAGCAATAGAAAGATTGGTAATTACCTCAATTTTGGCCAAGTCCACTTGAATTCCTTTCAGAGAGATATAATGGCTAAGGACCACTCCTTCCTACATCATCATAAAGAATTTCTCACTGTTCAAGGATAGATTGTGGTCCTCACATCTTTGTAAAACCTTTCTTAAATTTTCAATGCTTCAGAAAAATCGGTACCATAAGTAGTGAAATCATCCATGTAGATCTCCATACAATCATGTGAAATATCTTAGAATATACTAATAACCACTCTTTGGAAGGTTACAGATGCATTGCATAGACCAAATGGGAGTACTAAATAGGCATAAGTCCCCAAAGGATAGGCGAAAGTTGTCTTGTATTGATCTTTAGGTGCAATTTGTATTTGATTATGACCAGTGAATTCATCTAAGAAGGAAAAATATTGCTTACCTACAAGTGAATTCAATACTTGGTCTATAAAAGGAAGGGGAAAGTGATCCTTTTTGGTGGCAGAGTTTAGTTCTCTATAGTCAATACAAAATCTCCATTTACCTCCCTTTTTAGGAACAATTACCAAAGGGGACACCCATTGACTGTCTGAGATAGGGTAGATAAATCTTGCATCCAATAACTTATGTTGTTCTCCTTTCACAATCTCCCTCAATGCAAGGTTGATTCTCCTTTGTGGTTGCCTTACTGATGTGCAATCATCTCTAATGTAGATCCTATGAGTAAAGAGTTTGGGATCTAATCCTTTCATGTCATGGTAATCCCATGAAAATGCATGCTAATGCAACTTTAACAGGTTTGTCAGAGACAATTGCTTCTCTTGACTAAGCTTATTATTAATATTCAAATGTTTCCCCTCTAAAAATTGTACTTGTGTGATCAAATCAATCATGTTTGTTTCATTGATGCTTGGCATAGTTAATTCATGCAATAACAATGTACGAAGTATATATGTTGTTATAGGAAATTTAGGTGCAAAAGAAGCTAGCAAAAGTATCTGCAATGAACATGCAAAACTAGATTCATGAGTGGGTGGTTCTTCATGCACTTCACAACTATTTTTAATTATATGGGATAATATTTCATCCTCTTCTTGAAGGAGCATAAAAGGACTTCTGCCTATCATCATGAGTTGTGCCAAAGAATTGACCTCCTTGGCCTCTTCTCCAACATGTGGCCAGATGGGGTGGTCCATATCATGGGATGGTTGACCAGGAGGACAAAGGACAATATTTTTAGTGCTTCTCCCATCAGAAATAGTCATATCCCCTTACCAACATCCAATGTAAGCATCTATTGTAGCTAACCATGGCCTTCCCAAAATAATGGGATGCCCTCCTCATGTAGATTTAGGGGAAAGGATCATGAAGTTTGTTGGATATTCCCAAGAGTCTGGAGTAACAACAAGGCCTTCTACTATACCATCTGGTTTGAGAATGGAACTGTCAGTAAGCTACAAGACAATAGGAGTAGGTCTTAGATTTGTAATATTCAGTTGCTGCAGGATATCCTCAGTCATCACATTGATAGTTGCTCCCAAATCTATTAGAGCATTCTTTACTTGGATTCCATTTATAATGACTCCAACTATAGGAATACCTGGGTCAGTATATTTAGGAGCAGTTACTTTCCCAAGCATGATATCTACCAACTTCCCTACCACATGAACAATGGTGGGGTCCTTTTTCCTCCCTGAATTTTTGAGACATGGTTCTTTAATTTCCTTGCTATATGGGGACATATTTTATGGCCTGGAACAAAGGTATCTTGACACATATGTGTTTTAACTGATCCAAAATATCAAAGGTTGTTTCTTCCTTTTTTTTAACAACTTCTAACCTTTGAGGAAATGGTGGGTCTGGATTAGACTATTGAACTGGTTCAAGATTCTTAGGCACACTTGACTAAGCAAGGATATTAGATAAATTTTGATGCTCCTCTTCTCACACAGGAAGCTTTGTTATGATAGGAGTGGAAGGTGATGACAAAGTGGTTCTTGAACGCAGATGAATATTAATCACACTCACAACATATGCAAGAAATTGGTTGGGATCTACAGAGCAAACTGGTTGTTGTTGTGGTTTGTTATTTGGGTTAGGTGTGGGTTGAGCTGGTAACTGAGTAGGTCTGGGTGTGTTAGCATTTGAGTTAGGAGGAGGAATTATGGCAAGCTATTGAGGCTATGGAGGCGGCTGCATGTAGCCAATTGCCTGGTTTGGCCATTCTTATCCTCCCCTCCATTGGGATGTTTGTTTCCAATTTCCTTGAGGTTGCTACCACTAAGGTGGAGTGTTTTGGTAATTGGGCCAAGTATTTCGAGGGTTGTTCCAAGGTTGAGGTGGATAGCCTCCAAAGTTTGATGGGTATGGGGGTTGCCATTGATTATCAAATGCATAAGAATTTAAATAAGGTCCACTAAAATATAATGGTTTTGGTGGCATACATTGTCTTGGATCCCATGGCCTTATTTGTGCAATGTAGAAAACCTAATCATCATCACCCTCAATTGGCTTGAATTCTAGTGGAATTTTCCTACTATCAATGTTGGCTACCATTTTACATCTGCAGTCCTTCTTCTTTTGCTTGCAATGAGGATAATATTCTGCCAACATTGCCTCTGTCTCCTCATGTTTCTTCTTTTATTGAAGTGTATCTAGCTAAGTGGCCATATTTTTTATGATATCTATTACCTAATTTTTAGCTTTTAGCTGAAATAAGGTAACTTAGTGGTTATTCTTTTTTGTTTCATTTAAACATTAAAAGATAGATCATATTCTACTAAGTTCATTAATGTGCATAAGAGAGATTATCAAAATAGATTGTATTCATTTCAATTTTGCAATTACATACAAATAAGAGAGAGAACCAACATGTATTGCAAATGTAATCTTTATTGATAATCATGAGCATATAATGTCCCTCACAAGCCAAGGGACTATCTATCCTAATGCTTACAAAGAAGAGATCATACAGACATAGATAACGAAAAATAAATTGCATATAAAATGAAAAGGGACCCGTCATTTCCTGGTGGAATGATGAATCCCATTGGCTTGGCCTCGCATCATCTCGATCCTTCCCACTGCTCTGCTTCCATTTGGCACCCTCCTCGTTGCTCCTAGGTTTCATGCATTGGATAAAATAGTGTTGTTAGAGCAATGAAAGGTCCCTTATCAAAATATATGCAAAACATCCATAAATGTGTAATCTAATGTCTACAAGCATTAAAATAGCAGCATACCATAAGTGTCCCTCAAAACAAGAAAGGAGTAATCAAACACACCTATGATATGCTTTCTTTATCTAACTAGTTTTCTCCTTGTGTAGATTTAGGACAAGTCTTTGTTACTGTTTTAATTCAATTAATTACAACATGTGGGGTGAAATGTGGCTCCCATGAGGGTAGATCCCAACATGTTGCCCTCTGATGTTTTAAGAGAGATAGGAAATTGAGAAACTTGATCAAATCAATGATAAACATAATCTGATGCATTAATTCAATATGAAATCACACTAGTTGATCAACTTTCATTATCAAATTCAAAAGATGCAACACATAATGTGAGCTGTCAGGAAATTCATACTTCATCTTTTCACAATGAATCAATCAATATGTTGCCATCATGTCAAAAGGAAGGTGTACTTTGTTTGATATGTCTTTCAATCTTCTTAAGTGGATCCAAGATCCATTTTATTAAAAGAAGTAAATGATTTTAGTGATACATCAAGTTCAATTATGCATCTATTAAAATAATGGAGATATCAAGCCATGCCTAAAATCATCATGAGTCATATGGGTGCAGCAAGAAGGAACAAAGATAATCATGCATTGTTGCATGAAAAACACTATCCAATTCATCTCACCTCAATCCTATTGAACAACCACACATCACCTAGGATGGTGAGCTTTTAGGTCACCACCATAAGTGACATATGTCTACCCAGTAGGATTAAGGCAAAGGGAATGGTAGAGTATTGATATTCATTAAGCAATGATGAAACATAGAGATGAAACTCATTTTAGGAGACAGTTATCTATGATGTCAAGTGAGGGATATTTCAAAATTATCAATATTATGGTCATCATGTTGCAGTTCAAATGTTTGGATAGGATGATGCCTAAAGATGGTAGCAAGCTACAGATTATAGTCATATTAGGGGTTTAGAGATAGTCAATAGGGAAATTCATGAAATGGCAGAAGATTGAAGTGGCTTTCATCACTATGGCAGCATGTATCCATGTCAACTCCATGAAAACAAAGGAGAAATCATATTGAAGGTGAGAGTTGGCAATATGAAAAACTTTAATTCTATTAAAAGATTAAGTAAGCATGGTACCAAAGCAAATAAAAGTTACTTGCAAGTTAGATTTAGTGCTAACCATTAGAGGTATTGGTGTTTTTGGCTTAGAGGATCTTCTCATATCACATAAAAAATTAGATCAAATCCCATATTTGGGTATACATTGCTTAGATGTGGATAGTTCACTTGTGGTTGTGCTTTGCCTCTCAAATTTTGGTGCCATATCAAACTTGTTTTTCATCCATAAATGAGATAGAATGGATAGTCATAATAAGGATGACAACATGGCATTGAAGAAGTAAGCATCCTCGGAATTGAGTCATGATCTCATGACAAGGATAGTCCACCACGAATGCATGCTACAAATCAGCAAGGCGAGGTGGTCATCAAAGTCATCTAGAAGAAAAGGAAATGTCAGTATTTTATGTTGTAACAACAAAGAGACAAGGTAAGATAGTGATCTCTAGTGTAGTAGGATGGTCAAGAGATCAAAATGAGATGATAATGGGCACACTAACCCTCACAATGGACAGTAACAATATAACAATACATTTGGAAGGACCCAATATGCATCTATAGTCATCAAGTGAGGTGCAACAATGGTTTTGAGCCAGAAGACAAGGGCAATGTGTGGTTAGGAAAGGGCAGACTTTCAAGGGAGAAAATTGTCACATAACATCCATGGATAGGAATAGTGACATTAAAAGAATATGCAAGTGATTAAGTAGCAACAGTTCCATGCCAAGGGCAGGCTACAACCACTTGAGATCCTTTTAGCATAAAAAGTACCAGAGGCATGAAGTTTGTACCACCAAATGTTGAAGCATTGATTTCAAATGAATGAAAAAATTGTCTTGTGAATGAGGGAAACATATAATGACATTGCAAAGCCAATGTTTGCTCATAGCAAATAAATTAAGTATCATTTTTATCATTTGGAGGTATAGATCTGAAAAACAATGATACAAACCATCGCCATATAATATGGCATAAGAACAATGAAGGAGTTCCATCAAAGCATTCATGGTGCAAAGTAGTGTTAAGGTTCTTTAGGGATGAAAGACTATTCCTTGTGCAATATTCATTCATCAATAAACAATACCATTGCAATGAAAATAAATGGTCACTAAGCTATAAACACAAGGAGTCATTGAAACAGACAAAGATCTTTTCATCAAGTGACAATCATGTGGTTTTCAACAGGAGGACAGTAATATTGAATCTTCTAGTTTTGAATCTTCTTAATACATGGGAACATTCCAATTATAATTAGGCTTCATGAGGTAGTTTGAGGAGTATTTGTGTTTTTTTTTTAGCGCTATGGATTCATTCATGAGGAAGCATGTGTGTGCATTTGGTATGCATCGAAAAGCCATGAACATGAAAGTTATGTCATGAGAGATGGTGTTTAATAAATGAGACAAGATTTTGATTCTTGTAAGAACCCATGGACACATATGTTGTGGCTATAAAGGAATGGAAAAGATACATAGATTTTGTACTGTGCAATGGCATTGAATCCTTTTTTGTGAAAATCATATTTTGTTCACAAGAACAAACATTTTCTTGTGGAACATTGATTGAGATAGCTCTTGTTTCAACTATCTAAACTCTCATGACATCTCATTCATGTTATTATCTTGCAGCGGAGAAGATTTTCACAGTGAGCAAAAACAAGATACCCATGTATTTTGAAAATCTACAGAAAATGCAAGGGGCCTGCTAGTGTGAGGCCATGACCAAGTAGAGGAAGAATAAAAGTATGTGTTTCATGGCTGAGTGTGAATAAAGTCTAGAGCTCGAAATGCACCTTTTCTATAGAAATGTTGTAGGAAAATGAAAATATATACACAGAGATACATTTAAATCAAAGAGAAATGCATGTAACAAAGCATTCATCCATTTCAACATTTCGAGCTCAAGTTTCGAGCTTTCATCTTCTCCATAAATGAAATGAAAAGATTAAAGTTCTTCTCAAAAGCTTACCTTTGTCAAAATATGTTGAAGACCCCTCTAAAGTTCCATAAATTTTCCCATGGAAGCCACATACAGAAAGCTTTTTTGAAAACCTAGGTCAACATGGCTGGGAAGAAGTCTCTAGAAGCTCGATGGAAAGAATGGGTGTGTTTTGCATCTTTCCCCATGTTTTTTGTTAGGGTTTGAAACCCTATGATGTTGACCAAAGGTATTTTTTACCTTTTCTTTAAAAAGTGCAAACACAACTTAATGTGCTACGTGTATTTTGAAGTCAAGGAACTTATTCCTTACAAAAATTTTGCCTTATGATGAAGTTTACAAGACTTAGGCAATTTTTTCCTTGTGCTACATTTTGAAGACCAACCATGCCTTTATGCTTTTTCCCTATTTTTTAAAGATGCTAATTCTTCCAATACTTAAGGGTTTTCTTTCTCACCTTCTCACATAGGTCGAGCCATAATTGACCTTTTTCATTTGTTGCATATATTTGAAAATATAATGTTGACCAAGTGATGATGGTAAGTCACTTTTGTCAAGCATGGATTTGAAATGCAAAAATTAGGTGAGTTGGATTTTATCAATGCCTTGGAGGGATTTGAGTTGGTTTAAATGCTTTTACAAGCATTTGGAATGGTTGGGGGTTTATTGTTATTATTGCATTTATTCATATTATACAACATTATTTAAGTGATTTGAAAATCACTTTATTTAATGATATTTATAATGCAAATATTGATGTGTTTTCAAGGAGTAAATCAGGGGGTTTAAGCCCTAGTTTTTTCATTTTTGCATTTTATTTTCAAATGTAAAACATTTAGTTAAATGGTGTGATTATAAACCATTTAATTAATTTTTTTTTTAAATGCAAAATTGAAAAAGGGCATGTGTTGATATGTTGAAGTCGTGAGGTGTTGTTGAATCTTGTGCTTTACAAACACACTAAAAGTGTGGGTCAGAAAAATTTGAACATTTTAGAGTATTTGAGATTCTTGACCAACATGTGAAAGGCATGAGGGTTGTGTTTGACTATTTTGGAGGAGATGGGACCATTTTGGAGGCAGTTTTGTCACACTTTTGGCATGACTTGGGTCTTGGCTTGAATTTTTTGCATTTGGGGGAAATTTTGGAGTTTTGGAAGGTTCTTTTCTTGGCATTTATCTTGCATCCAACCTAGGGTTTCTAGAAGGACTTGTGGGAAACAACTTGTTTTAGAATGGCTTAAGTATCTTCAAACTTAATTTTTAGGCAGTTCTTCTTTCTTTCTACAAGGCATTGTAGCATACTTTGGAGCTTTTTCAGGCAGAGGGCAATATTGTGACTCAATATCAGACATGTATAGTAGTATTCGACACCATTTTTATTAATTAAATTTAGTTTTTTACCTTCTTTGAAGCTATCTTATTGTGTGCAGTGTGGTGATTGATGAATGTTCTTGTGAGTTTTGGTAACTCCTTCAATGTTTGTCTCATTTTAGCACCTTTAGGTAGGATAAATATATATTGATACAGGTTGTAAGCAATGTGGTGGTTCAAATAGTATTTTATTTGTGAAATATTTCCTTTCCTTCATAAATGTTAAGAGAACCAAACCTTCTTACAAAATACTTATGAATTGATATGTTAAAATATTTGAGTTGTGTTAAGCTAAGCTAAGCTTTTAATGAGATTGTGTGTTAAAGCAGTTGTATAGGTCTGAGAAATCATTAGGTGCATCACCATAGGGGTTTAATTTTTTTCTTTTCATGTTTCTTTCTCCCCTTTTCCTAGCAAGGAATAGTTTAGGTGACAGCAAAAGGGGAGCCGACCCATAATATGGAGGTGTGCTTTCACAATAGGATACCCACAACCTGAAAGCATTCCCATGTTAGTCCAAATTTGTTGAGTTCTTTCACAAATTGGTAGAGGGGTGCAAATTTGGATAGATAACAATATCCTTCTTGAAATCTAACAACAAATGAGTGATTTCCATCTTGAAACTCCATTGGTGGAGGATTTACCCATAGAATATTGGTAACCTCTTCCTCTCTTTATAGCTACCCCAGAGTAATTCTAACATATCTTATTAATATCATCCCAGGGAACTTGGGTGATATCTCCTCCTCCTTTCAAGTCCAGAGCATCAGTACAATTTTCATTGATCCCTTTAAGGAAGAGAAACTTTTGAGACTCTTCATTGAGTTCTTGATGTGGTGATTTATGCAAACAAAATAGTAACCTTGAAATATAGTCCTCCAAACTTTCATCCTCCTTCTGTTGCATCTTGAAGCTATAATCTCCTCTCATATCACTGCCTCTATTTATAGTATTCTTTATACTTCTGAAGAAACTTTTCTTTCATATCATCCCAAGTATCTACAATATTCCTACCTAAGCCTATAAACCATCTTAATGCAACTTCCTTCAAGGTAGTAGAAAACAATTTAAGCTTATGAGCATCAGTAGTGTAATCATAGCTTCTGCAAAGGCTATCAAATTAAAAAAAAAAAGTGTCTGGGTCCTTTGTTACAAGCCCATAGAATTTAGGAAGAACTGAAGTAGGGATGTTCTTAAGGTTATCAACTTCATTTTAGTGAGTGATAGGGAATGGAAAATTTGGACAGTTATGTCTTTTTTGGCCAACCATAATTTCTTGACGGATTATCAAAGCAAATGGATTCTCAATCATGTTTTGGGCTTGCTCTTCAAAGGAAGTTTTAGAAGTGGTCAAATTGGAAAATGCATCAACGAAAGGATTTGCCTCTTCTTCTTCTTTGTCTCTTGGAAAATTTTAAAACTCAACTAGTTGGTTATCAAGATTAGGGTCATTATGAAGGAATCATCTCTTCTCCTACCCCTATGCATGTTGTATTAACTCAATATCAGACAACTCACACAAAGAATTGGTGAAATAATAGCGGATCATTACTTTATTCAAATGAAGGGCATGCTAAAAACAAACTTTAGAGATAAAAAAAAAAAAGAAACTAGAAATGACTTCGAAGAACTTCCTAGTTTGACACCATCCCCAACAACGATGCCAAAAATGTTGGCCTCCTCTAATGGTTCAATAACTAAGCTCTTAAAGCTATAACTTAGAGATTAGAGATTTGCACCAAGTAGTTATCTTGCTCATCATGAAGGATCATTTCATTATCAACCCAGGGACGTGAACTTGAAATGGGTTAGCATTTTCTATGCACTAGGACTCAATTGTAGTCATCCTTATCATATAACTAGAGAGGAAATAGTACTAAAACTGAAATACTTAAAAGGAATTAGCATAAGTAATGAGCATAAATCAACAACTAAACTAAACTAAAATGAATGACAAAAATAGAAATCTCAAAAAAAATATAGGAAGTTACTCTGTCTACCTTGGGTTCAGGAACAAACAACTACTAAGACTATAACTAATTGTTGAACAAAAAAGTAACTACTAAATTGAATGGATGGAATTCTCACCAAGTGGGCCCCCTTGAATGATTCTCCCCAAAACTAACTCAGATACAACAAATTAAAGTATCATTTTATTCATTGAAAACATTGTTACATTATAACATGACTATATTCCTTGAAACTAAAGATGAAAGTACAATATTAGAACATCCAATCTCCTAATGAGGAACATATGATCATTATTTATAGAAGGAAATCTTCTAACTAACTCTAAGTAGCTAGGAAGTTGACTCTAATAGACTAGGAGGATGTCATTTATTGAAAGCATGAAAAAGAGGAAGGAGGTTATGCATGCACAAGATTTAGTCAAACCAGTCTTGCCTCAATGAGGATCCAACATAACAACACCTCATAAATCTACTCAACGAATAAACATGATCATTTAAAGTTAAGTTATCACTTCCACATGAGCTAGAAGTTTCCAACCATTACCCTCTTCAATTTCCATCTCTTTTTGACTCCAACAACCGGGCAGCTGGCATGAACTTCCACCTTGCAAGCTCCATTTATATCTACATCTTAATCAAAACCTGCATTATGACATTAGTGTGCACAAGACAATTGTATATCCATAATCACCTTAGAATAGCATTCATTCAATCACATGTAAAATTAATATAGATATATCACATAGTAGGTTAATACCATAAAACGTTACAGGGATAAGTTCATGTCCAAAGTTCATAAGTTTAGGGAAATAACATAGAAATTATTAGTAACTAGGTGCTAAAACCCCATAGTAACAATAACAAACATATGATAAATCCTAACAAAAATGAGTCATTATTTGGACTCATCATCGAGCTTACCAAAACTTTAGACATTGTAAACTATCTCAAAGCACAAATAAAGGCACAATACATAGAATTGTTGAACTTGAATAAGGAACTACAGGTTTGAGTCATGACTAATAAGTTATCAGAAAAGTAGGCCAGGTATGATGTGGCATAGTCAGAATCAAACAAAAAACTACTTACCCTAAAAGGGAACCACCAAAAAATACAAAGAGCTAAAGATTCCAAGAAAAAAAGAGTAGAAAAAGTTAAGGACTTATACCAAAAGGTGGATAAATTAATAAATGTCAATGATCAACAAATATAAATCCAACAGTTTCAAGTTGAAGTTAAGTTGGAAAAAAAATCTCCAAGAGTAATACCCCTAGTAAAATAATTGTACACATTTTAGTGGTCAAGGATTGCAAAAAAATTCTCTAAGCTTGATATTGTGTTTAAATTTATTTCTTCAAAGAAAAATATCAATGTGCGGGTAGGATTCAAGGTAGATTGTGTCATTATTTCATTTTCTCCCAAAGTCTCTTAGGTGGAGTCCCTAGTTGGGATAGTATATGACTTACCAAATGAGAATTTGATTAACATAGGGATGAATAATAGAAGAGATAGAATGGTGAAGTTGAATGAGATCTTGAGCCAAAATAAATCTTCTCTAAAGTGTAAGGTTCAATTGGCCACTTTAGAGTAGGTTATGTAAGGAATGAGGGAGAACATCACCACATGAATTCATAAGGGAATCCCCTCCTCATTCCACGATGATAATAAAATATTAGAGAAAGAACAATTCAAGGCAATGCTCATGGAAAAATAAGTAGACCAAACATATTTTTGGGGTTGGGTTCATACACCAAGCATTGCAAAAGTAGAGGTAGTCCTCTACCCTCTAACACAATTGGAGTTCCAAGACAAGGATGCCATGGATAAGCTCAGGAGCATCTTACATAAAGATACCATTTATTTAGAAAAATATTTCCAAGGTTTTAAGAGGAAAGGCTACCCAAATAATATGAAATAAACCTCACTTAAGATGCTCTAGAGAAAATGTAAGTACTCCCTATTATAGAAGACTAAAATTTTAAAATTGTGATTTGATATACATCTTCAAAATTCAAAAGCTAGATTCTTCATTAGAAGCAAAGATCCCCAAAGAGATCACTAAAAATATAGATCTTTACTCTTCATTTTCCTTCCTTATCCTTATCCTTTTATGACATTTGATTCCTTTTAATTTAGAAATACATCAACACAAATGTTTCATAGCTTTCACTCTCTATTTTCACAAGTGAAGAAAAAATAAATACTAAATTCATTGCAATGGGAAGAAATTATCATATTTAAAAATATTCTCTATTACTCCATTGGTTTAAAATTAACACATTGGATCAGGTGGGTTTTATAGTAAGAAAATACTATAAACAAGGCTTTCAAAGAAGCAAAATTGTTTATTGCACATAAAAAGATCCAACAATTGGTGCACATTCTTGAAGTTCTCAATCTAACAACTTAAGGCTATTATGATATTGGATAGAGTTTGATGATTCAACCAAATTGATTGGCCTACTATTGTTTATGATTTTCTACGGAGCAAAAGAAAAATTTAAAGGCATCTAAGGGTAAGAGACCGGTGGTGGGTAGGGTGATGTTGAGCAAGGGGTCCACGTTTCTCAATGTTTTCAAGTCATTTTTCAAAATCCAAAAATTTTGGGCCCAAATTTTGCATCAATTGATGGTGAAACTTGTTATTCACTTCATGGTTTCCCGCCACACTGGTATTTTAGTCACTTAACTCCCATTAACTACACATTTAATTCCCAAAATTAAATGGTTATAAATTTCATAATGGTGTTTCATAAATGGTTATAATAGAAGTAGGAGTCAGCCATTATCATAGTTAGCTATAAGGGAGAGGGTCTGATATTTACAGTCACTATAATTGAAGAAAAAATAAGAATACATCTAATTAAGTTGAATGTAAATGAAGAAGGCTATAGGAAACATGTGTTATCCTTGAATCCAGTTGCACTAGATTCACAGGATAACCCCTACAAAACTTGTTTGTTTCGTAGTTCCATGTACTTCAAGCATGCTAATCGAGGAAAATTTTGATTCACCTCGATACGTGGTCCAAAACCTCAAACAGTTTGTTTGAGTGTTCTCCCCATTCATCTTCTGATGAGCTTCGAAACGAGTTTTTCATTGATTCCCAACCCTTGGGAGTTAGTCAATTTTTGACTCATGTCGAAGCGTTGACTTTCAGTGGTCCTACATGAGCCTTAAGTTAGAAAATCACTCTAAGTGTTGGAGCACTAAAAATCAGTGCTCCTACACTTTGCTCACTTTGCCTTTAATGCACAAGCGGTGATTTTCACTACTAGTGCATTTCTACTTTAAGTCTCTTTGATGCACAAGCGATGAAAATCACCGCTTGTGCACTTTTTGTTTTCTCAAGCCTACTTCATGCACAAACAGTGAAAATCACCACTCGTGCATCTTTTTCACCATAATGAACACCTTCATTAATGCAGACTTTGAGTTGAATTAATGGTACTTTTTAGTGACTTAATAAGTTGTTTTAGACTAATATTTCCTCATTTATTTTGCCAAACCTCTTCCTCTACATGTTGGATGTTCTCCAAACTTCAAACAAGATCGCGACTGAAGATTTTTCATGATTTTCAGCTAGGGTTTCAATAGTTTTTCCAGGTGTGTGGTGTGTTCTTCCTCTTCATCACTATCTTTTTCTCACATCCTTTCTTTCGTATTAGGTTTTCACATCTTGAGTTTTTTGATATTGTTTTCCGAGTTCCACACATGGAACAATTTACAAAAAAATTAATACAACAAGCACATGAGGTTTATCATCAGGATCCAACTAAGGAAAAATCATTGATTAACACCCAATGGTTGAAAACACCTAGGCCCACTATCTCAACATGGCCAAAGGGGCTTCCTCAAAGTGATTTTAAAGAGGATTTCAAGGATATGATTACCCTCCTTATCAGGGTGAAAGGCTTGTCTAAGTCATCTCATTTTCAGGATTGGATGTATGAATACATCTGCATCATCAGGAGAAAGAAAGCACATATTGATTGGGGGACTCAAATAAGTGATGAAATTCATGAGTAGTTGATAAATGTGCCAACCACTCTAAAATTCTACATGGTGTCCTATTTGGTGTATGCTAATGCTATAATGAGGCAATTTCCAGGGCTATCTACAAAGAGAAATAGACATTTTGTACCTATGTATGAGTATTTTTATTAGTTTAAATTAAAAGAAAGTCTTCATCATTTCAAGAGAGTCAAATATTCCTTCTTTGCACCCCTATTGTTTAGTTTTGATCCAATTCTTGAAAAGAAGAGAGTATCGAATGAGGCCTACAAAGTGGTTAGTAAAGTTGGGTGTATCTTTTTGCAGTTTCCAACATTCACTTATATGAGAGTAGGTTGCTATATTGGGTGTCCACACATGTTGCCTAGATATCCCTCAGATAATTGGATACTAATGGAGTTGTGCAGATAGTTGATCTCGGTTCACAAGGAACACATGAGAATTCACAAATCAGGTTTCAAGTTTCCACTAACAATTGCTAGATATACCATTCAAAGTGTACAAAAAGAAAAGTCAGTTTTTTGTAGAAATGGAAATCATGACTATAAGAACATACAAATACATATTTGACTTTGACTACTAGGATGTGAAGAGGAAACTAAAGAAAGATCATGGATATGTCTATAGCTTTGAAGACATACAGGCAGACTGTAGAGATGAAGAAGACATCCGCATAATGGATTTTTGCAGGCTAACAGTAGAGAAGATTAGAGATCTTGGTGTAGTTGATCTACCATAGCATTTCAAAGATCCTGGTGAGATCATCAACTCTGTCTACGAAGAAGATGAAATTTGTAGGAGACCCTTACCTTCATTACAATGGTCTAAAAAGGAAAGTGTCTCCATCAGAGAAAGGCTTGCTCCCATCTTACACAACACAACAAAATGGTTGCATAAACATGGCTTCCAAATGAAATGTTTTAGGAAAGAATCAAAAGTAGAAGTATCGGGAGGAGAAACCATCCAACAACAAGAACTCCACACAAAAGACAAGCATCCAGCTACTCCCTCTTCTTCCCAAAGAGGTCCTAAAATCAAAGTCACCTTTGGTAAGAATGTTGCACAAATAGTTGAAGAGCAGGAGGCAACATAATCTGAACCAACACATGCATAAGGAAAAGGGCCTACTTCTGAGGAACAAACATATAACAAAGAAGAAGGAAACGAAAGCAAGGAATCTGCAGAAGAGGAAGAGTTTGATGAAGAAGATTCTATAGAAGAAGAAGAGTTTGAAGAATAAGAAGGTGAAAAAGAAGGTAATAAGGAGGAACTCAGGCATGACAATGAATAAACTCTATCTCCTCATGAGAATTTTGTTGAAGATCTTCCCCAAACATCATCGCCTGTTACTTCAAATATCCCTCATACACCTCCCAATCCTACCACTACTCCACCTCCTCTTCCTACTTCACCTCCTCCCACATCTACTATACATACAGTAGACATTTCTATTCCCCCTATAGTATCAACCATCCTTGCCACTCCTCCTACAGTTTCAAATTCACAAAATATTGATGTCTTTTCAAGCTCTCCCTCATCCATCCCATGTTTTTCATCTCCATCTTTTGATATTTCTTCTAAAGCTGAATTCCACTGGAGAAATCATGATAGATACTACCCTATTGTTACAATACCAATCATTTCTACAAAAGTGGTTGCAACATAAGAATTGAATGTAAGTCAAGAAGCATATACTTCCTCCCTTCCCCCTTGGTTGATCTCTCAAGTATCGAAGTGAAAGAAACAAACGATCTCTCCAAATGAGCTTGATCTTGAAGAGATAGCTCCTCCAAAAGCCAAGGGGAAGAAAAAGGAAAAATTTCACTCAAGGCTTCATGTTGACAAAACTGGTCACAAGTTTGTAGAGATTAGTCTACCCCCACAGGAAGAAGATGTAAACATGGAGGACTACACTATCATGAGAGTCCAGCTAGGCAAAGTGACAAATGCAAGTGCAAAGGCAAATGCACAAGTGGTCCTGAATGCATTAGCAGGAATGCTTGACAAGATGGCACAAGACATGAATATGTACAAGGAGAAAGCCAAGCATTATGCAGTTGTTTTGAGGAACCTTGCAGGCTCTTCAGGGAATGTACAACCTATGGCTATGGTAAGCTTTGAGGAACCAGTAGTACAAAATGCGGAGAATTTTGCCTCAAAGGGTAAGGTGTTGTATGATTTCATTGATGAAATGATATAACATGGTTCATAGGTCATAGATGTTGTGGATGAGAAGACCACTCAAATAGCCAAGATAAAATTAGAGCTTGATAAAGAAGAAAACATGCTTTCCCAAGAGCAAAAATAAATGGAAAGATGTCTCTCATTTTGGTCACGAATGAAAGATAAAAAGTTGAGTAAGTTCGTGGAAGTTGGGGTAATTACCAACAAAGAGAAATATGTGGAGGTAAGAGAATCTCTCAAGAACCACTTTCAAGTGATCAAGTCTCTTATTAAAGATATCCACCAAGTATAAGAAGATGTCAAAGCACATCATGTTATCCTAGTAAATAGAATTGGGGAGTTACCGATTAAGCTCCTTGATGAAAATCATACATTCCTCCTAGTCAGTGAACTTTCTCAGATCTACAAGGAAGCCATCATGAAGCAAGTGGAGGATGCTAACTTTGCAAAGACCTCCATGCATGCAATTTGTGATATATGGGTTTCTCTTGATAATCTCAAAACACATCTTGATATATGCAAGAAGATTCACTCATCTTCTAGAAGATCAATCACAAGAGTCCATACCATTGTTGATTACACTATTGGCCCAAATGAGACATTCATAAAGGAGACCAAGAAGAAATATGAAGAATTTTGCACTCAAAGCAAGGAACCATAAAGACTTCTTATCTCCAGTATTAGATAGTTTTATGCTTCCATTTACACATTTTGTAAATAGTTTACGACATCTTACATGTATTTTTCCAAAGATGTAATTACATGTAAAAACAAAGATATTTTCCTAAAATGATGGACAACTTTTTTGAATAAGTTGACTTGTTAGGTGAGATTTTCCTAAATTTTCTCACCTAACTTTCCTAGATTCCCTCATCTAATTTTCCTAGATTTTCTCTTCCCTCTCCTTTATAAATATGAGAGGATTCTTTTGTAATGGTTACCTTTTATATTTTTCAACGAAGTGTCCCATTTTGAGAAGCAAATACATGAAACTTTGTGTTCATCTTTGTGAATCTAAATTTGATCAATAAAGAAGTGAAGTTGCATACTAGAGTTTGTTTTGGGAATCAATTATCTTATGGATTGATTGAATTGGTGGTGATTAGTAACTAAGATCCGAAGGGCTTGAAATAAATTTGTGTAAAATTTTTGTTGCACTCTTTATTTGAATTTGTGATAATAATTGAATACTATTGGTGAATTCTCTACAAGACTTTGTGCCTGTATTTATTTATGATGTTCGTGGAATTGCTATGAAGTATCTACAAGACTTTGTGCTTCTAATACAACACTGGTTATATATCTCAAAGGATCCATTGGTGAAAGCTATGAAATGACTTTGTGCCTTCGTGAGCTTTTCTTTCTTATTTTATCATTTATAGTTATCATGCTGGTATCCCTAGGATTTTCTTTGACAAGATAGGGATATTAGTGTCACTAGGTGAAAATATTGTTCCAATAATGAGAAACAATAGAAGAATGTAAGAAACAAAATAGACACCTAACAACTCAAGATTGGGAAAAACATTGAACTTAACAAAATGAGTGAAACGATTATACCTTGCTAAGTTGCTCCTTTGGTTGGCCCTTGATCTTCGATGTTGTGTATGCTCCTTTGATGGAAAATAAGATACACAAATGTGATGCAAGATCAATGAGAAATGGATAAGAAAATGCTATGGTGAATGAAAAAATGTGAAAAACTAGCTAAGTATGCTTCAAATGTCAAATTGGCAAGATTTTGGCTAGGAAATTCTAAGTTGTTCAAATGAAGGGAAAAGCGGAGTATTTATAGAGAATTTTGAATTCTCTAGAGAAATGGATGGTTGAGATTAAGCCACAATGGAAAATATGTAGGGATATGGTGAGTTGAGAACTCACAAGCCCTCACATCTTGCCATGTGGAGGGTGAGGTGTCAAAAGGACAAGGTGAGATGGGAGGGTATATAAGGTGGAAGAAGGACAAGTACTTTAAAAGTACATTGGGAGAAGAGAAAATTACCTTAAAAAGCAAGTACTTTTCTCAAATGGTTGGAAAGTAACATGAGAGGAATTTTAGAATTCCTCAAAAATCTCCATGGGGAAGAGGAATGTGGTTGGAGAAATAAATGTGAATTAAAAATTCACATGCTTGCAAGAATCTCATGGAGAAGACAAGGTTCCAAAAAAGGAAGCACTTGTCCACATGTGACTTGATGTGACAAGTCAAAATATTCTAGAAGATGCATGGGAAGAGGAGATTCTAGGAGGAATAAATGTGAATTTTAAATTCACATGGGGAAGAGGGTAAATGCCAAGAAAGGCAAATGGAAAGGTTGACCAAAAAGGCATGATAAATGTGGCTAATGATTTTGATTAAGGTTGTGCAAACACATGATTAGGAAGATTAATGAGAGATTAGAAGCAAGTAGAAAATTTAGGAGGATGTGACATTAATCTTGATTAAGATGTGCACATCCTAATCATAAATTAATTAAATTAATTATGATTAGAAAATGGTTATGGAGGATGTGACAATGATAGAGAAAAAAAGGAATTAAAAAATTGGCTTAAATTCAAAAAGGACACATGACTAAATTAAATAAAGTGATGTATTTATTTAATTTAGAGAGGAAAGAAGTAAAAGGTAAAAGTATTTAATTATTGAATTAAAAACTTTAGGAACCTTATACAAATAATGAAATATTAATTGAATGAACGATTTAATTAATATTGGTGAAGAGGATGAAATGGGCGAGTAAAGGGATGAGTAAGGAGACGAGTTTGACCATATGGAAGTGGTCAAACTTGGATGTCTACATTTTTCCCCTCTTCAAAATGTTGTTAGGATAATAGGATTTCAAAGAAAATAAAATGCAGTTGACTCTATAGAGGAAGCGACCGGAAAAGAGGTGCTCCAGAATGGGAGAGTCTATGTGAGCTACCTAAATGGAGGGAAATGAAAGGGGATGCCCTAGTCTCACAAGGAAAGGCCTATGACAGAGGAATGGGGAAGAATGGTAGGGTATTCCCCCTTGAGGAGGCGGATGGGGAAGCAAAAAGGGTCCCAGATGACTACTCGAAAGTATAGAGTGGTATATGTCATTGGAAAGAGCAAAAACAATTGAGAAGATTGGCTTTTGAATAGAGGAAAACGGATGCACAGTTTGCAAATGGTGGCCCTGGGAAGGTAGAGGATAGGAGGAATTAGTTGGAGGAAGAATTTTTTAAATAAAGGG
Source organism: Sequoia sempervirens (assembly GCA_007258455.2). Lineage (NCBI taxonomy): Eukaryota > Viridiplantae > Streptophyta > Pinopsida > Cupressales > Cupressaceae > Sequoia > Sequoia sempervirens. The sequence goes on from VDFB02277603.1 coordinate 125,766, forward strand.
TAAAAAATACCCTTCATTCAAAAAGGTAAAAGGGAGGGAAAGTTATTATATAAAGTAATTTTAGGAATTACCTCTCCTCATTTGAGCAGCTATCAGTTGAGGAAGAGAGAGAGGAAAAGAGAGGGAGAGGACCAGAGGGCACGATGTCGAACAACTATGATATCGACATTAACCACCGGGTTGATGAGGTGCGGTTATTCTTAAGCCACTATGCAGTGTCACACCAGGTTAGCAACAAAACACTTGTGTATTTTAATCATTTTGTTTGAGTTTAGTTAAATTTGAAGATATGGGTTTTGGTGGGGAAGGGTAGAAAAAATGGGTAGTCGACAAAAATTAGATGTCGCCGAAGGGATAGTGGGGAAATGGCCTATTAGGTGATGTTTCCCAAGGGAAAGGAGAATGATCAGGCACCACTCATAGAGGGGTGTATCTTCCCTTGAATAGCGGGTCCGTCTACCTGTAGTCGAGGTGGGTTTGTCCGCGCATAGGGGTAGGTCCACCCGTGCCCGGGTGGGTCCGCCCGCACACAGGGGCGGGTCCGCACATGCCCCGGTGGGTCCGTCCGCACGCGGGGGCCTACGCATGGGGGTGAGTCCCCACTTGCAAATAGGGGCGGGTCCACCCATGCCCAGGCAGGTCCGCTTGCGGAGGGAGGCAGCTGCTTCTGGGCGGGTCCGCCCGTGGATGGAGGCGGGTCTGGCCGTGCCTGGGCTGGTCCACCCATGGATGGAGGCAGGTCCGCCCACACCCGGGGGAGAGTCTGCCCAGGGTTCCAGGTAGGTCTACCCATGGATGAAGGGTTAGTAGGAGGAAAAGAAAGGGATAAGGGCAAAAAAAGGAATCTGGGACCAGGGGCAGAACTTAGAGAAAATGAGAAACTAGGAGAAAGAGATTGACATAGGTTGTGTGATATGCATGTAGGATTTTGACAGTTTGCGGATGCGGGAGAGGCGGTCTGAGGTATTGAGGGTTTGTATGACGACCATGACTGGCGCAGATCACCAGGCACTGGTAGAGGTAGGACTATTTCATATGCTATCATACTTGATGATTAAGGCCCACAGGGCCATGTTGACCACGTTGATAGAGTGTTGGGATTCAGCGACATCAACATTTCATCTTTCGACAGGGGAGATGATGGTGACGTTACAAGATGTTTGGAGGATTTTTAGGCTCCCCGTAACAGGGCTCTTCATCAATGAGTGTTACATAGAGGGAGAGGTACTAGACAAGTATGTGTGGGTCGTGTTTAGAAAGGATGAGCTACTAATTCAGCAACAACAGTTGGATGTGGATAGGTGTCTCAGTTATAGGGTATTAGTGTTGTCATTATACCTAGTAGGGTTGATTAGTGGGATCTTGCTCAGGATAGGAGTGGGTGGTTCCTGCATCTCAAGTTTTTGGAGGTGATTTGGCACATTATCGAAGGCCGAGAGGGGCAGTTTTCATGGGGGACTTATGTGTTACCTCAGTTGTACAGAGATATGCATGTAATATGTTATCGGAAGGCACTAAGTGTGATGCACATTACACTGCTACAGGTATGGGCCTAGGAGCACATCACGATTACCAGGCTGATCATGGCGAGAAGAACAACGGAGGATGATAGAACTCTGGTAGCCTGGTGGTTGGGGGCAGAGGCTGGGGTGATACTGCATTATGAGGGGATCAGAGACATAGATGCATGGAGGAGATTATTTGATGAGCTGCCAATGGAGATGATAGTGTGGCAACCATACATTTTGTGGAATTTCAGGGGGTGGATGTTAGATACAGGGATTATTTCTTCACTTGATGCTATATTATTGGGAGGAATCCCTGTATAGTGGAGTTACATAGACCAGACCGGCTGACAAGGAAATTTGGGGTGAGGCAAGATATTCTACAAGGTCGAGAGATGTTTCAGCAAGTTTCAGGAGAGCGGCCATAGGGGGATGTGATTGAGTTTGAGGCAGCGAAGGTGAAGTGGGAGACACTGTGATTAGTGTCATACCTAGGTAGGAGAGATGGGCCGAGAGATGTAGGGACGACATAGCAGTATGGTCAGTGGTTTTTCCAGCATCCGCCTTAGCGGATTATGCCTGTGGTGCTGATTGAGGAGGCATTAGGATTTGGATCAGAGGATGAGAGACAACTAGTAGCTAAGGGGGGTATATAGTGTCCACGAGGACAGGGGGCGGTAGGATCAGCGGGTCAACTGACGGGGGCGTCTAGGAGGAGGAGAAAATAATGGAGAGGTCGGGGAGATGAGGCCAAGGCTGTGGACCAGCAGGAGGCAAAGAGAGAGGAGGGGCCGAGGGCAGAGGAGCATGCAAAGAGGAGATAGGAGGAAAGCGTAGCCATAGGGAGTTAGCAGAGATAGAGACAGAAGGCTAGCATAGCCATAGGAGGCTAGCAGAGATAGAGACAAGGGGCTAGCATAGCTACAAGAGGCCAGCAAAGATAGAGACAAGAGGAGGGCAAGGATGTTGGACAGTAGGAGAGGATGCTAGGGAGGAGGAGGAGAGCCCAAGTGGTGATTGATGTGGATGAGGATGAGAAAGAGGATCTGGAGGCAATGGAGGCAATGGAGAGAGAGGGTTAGTGAGAGGAGCCAAAGGCGATGGAGGTAGACATGGAGGTCCATGGTGTCCCTCCAGTATCCATGGTACCACCTATAGGAGAGGATCCAACAGTGCTATCGGGAGGAGCCCTGGAGAGGTTGCGACACAACGAGCAGTGACTACAGTGGTTAGAGGCAGAGCGAAGTAGATTGGAGACAAAGGTGAGGGAGCTACAGGCATGGCTTGTCAAGAGTGAGAGGGATTACTCACAGCTTGCCATGATAGTGAGAGAGATAGAGAGGAGTCTACTAAGAGAGAGAGATGAGGCACGAGATGGGGTGATTAATCTGTGTGCAAAGATAGATAGGTTGCAAGCAGAGGTTTCCAGGGAGCATGAGGATGGAGAGGTAGTGAGATGGGAGAGGGATCGTCTAGTGGCAGAGGAGGCAGTACAATAGGCTAGAGGATAGGTAGATGCTAGAACAGGGACAGGGCAAAGGCCTACAGAGATTAGGATGGATGTAGAGTGGCTACAGAGGGAGAGGGAAGATCTACAGCGGGAGTAAGATGAGCTCCATGATAGAGTATATTGTTTAGAGCAGACAGTCACATATATGGGGTTTATGCAAGCAAGAGAGGATGAGAGGAGTGGTCAAATAGACATGATGCAGGAAGAGATAGGTGTAGCATAGGAACAGGTGCAAGCTTTGGAGGTGGAGAGGGATGTAGCTCAGTCGCAGGTTCAGGTGTTACAGAGTGAGAGTAGTGGCAGAGGCACAAATATAGTCTCTTCAGAGGAGGAGAGAGGAGGCAATAGCCTAGGTATCAGCTCTTCAGAGGGAGTGAGATTCAGCAGAGTTGAGATTACAGGCACTAAAGAGGGATAGGGATGTAGCTTTGGCTCAGACACAGGCCTCACAGAGGGAGAGAAATTCCACAGAGGTGCGAATGCAAATGCTGCAGAGGGAGAGGGATGCAGCAGCAGCTCAGGTACAAGCAGTACAGGTTGAGGGTGGTGAGGAAGGAGGAGACATAAATGGATTGTAGGTACAACTATAGGCTGTTGAGGCTGAGAGGGACAAGGTCACAGAGTAGGTACAATAGTTGAGGACTACACAGGAGGCATGGGAGCAGGAGTGGAGAGCTATTAGTGAGGATTGAGATGGATATCGGCATGAGAAAAATGTTGCTAAATACCAAGTTGGGCAGAGAGATGATTATATGCAGGAGGTGACTTACTAGAGGTGTGCTTATGAGTAGGAAGTTCCAGATCTGATGCAACATACAATGCACTATGTCAGACAGGTTCCTTAGATGTCGACACCATCCCGGTCATTAGGGACACATACCAAAGGGTATAGTGACCTTTAGCCGACTCCTCCTTTCTATGGTGGTTACCAAGGGACTCCTGGCCATGATTATCAAGGGACTCCCACACATAGAGGGCTAGTGCCTGATTCTCCTCAGAGATCCAATGTGGACAACACACAGTAGAGTGGGCAGAGAGTAGGTGACAGGATACAGGGATTTTTGATAGGTGCAGGGTAGATGGATAGTACAGAGTTGTAGTGGTTATTTGCAGAGCCTTGTACTTGTATTTTTATTAGGCGATTTTGTATATGATGGACATGGATTTTGATGACATCGATGGCATTATTTATATTATTATGAGATAGACATTATTTATGTGATGGACTTTAGATTTTTGGTATATTTATATGATAGCCCTTATTGACACCATGTTCATGTGTTGAATGGATGGTTGTATTTATGCACTCGTGGATTATGGATGATTTTATTAATGCATATATGTATGCATATGGTTAGATTATATGATTACATGATGTATGTGTATGTTTATGGTAGCTTATATTGAAACTTGTATGGATGAGATGGATGTTATATACGATAACTAACATTTGTAATGTAGGATGTGATGTATTATGATTCTATCTATGATGAACCTAACACTCTATGATGCAAGTGGCACTATATGTATGAATAGTCTAATGAACCTAGCATGTGTGTATACTTAAGCATGATGATGCAAATGTGCAGATCTAAAATGCAATTGATTCATGGTAAAAAAAAATTAGCATAAGTGTCAATAAGGATGTACATGATAATGGAAGATGAGTGTAGTCATAGTGGGAATAGGAGATGGGTGTGATTTCACACCTGCCAAGAACCTTTAGTATCCTGAGAAGAATGGGAGGTAAAGGGTAAAATATTTGCACAACCAAAATCATAGGGTGAATGCAATGCAAATGGTAATGATCATAAAATGCAATCCTAATATGATTTGTCATCTTTGGAGCACTGATTTTTGCTATAGCATTAGACACCAAGTGCCAGGGTATGTAAAACCAAGGTAGGTTAGCATCTAATGCATAAAACAAACACAGACAAGAAGGCTATCCCAACACTCCAAAGCAATGAAGACTTTGGTTGGGGCAGGAATTGGGATAACCACAAGCACAAAGGGATGCCCCAGTGTAACACAAGATCACATTAGTCTTGGTGGATACTACGTGGGACAACCCAGCAAAAAACAACAATAAAGATCAAGATATGTTCCTATGTGAATTATTCAAAGCACACCATAATATGATAGATCATGGCGACCTTAACTAAGTGTAATAGGGAGCTCAAATGATAAACAAAAAAAAAACAATATCAAAATATCAAAATTAGTGTCAAACGTCCTTTGTTGTAGGATCAATAGGATGGATGGGATTGATGAAGTTTGTTAGGAAGGATGCATCCTGTTGAGACCAAGGATGGACACAAAGCTAAAATGACCCAAATGATGCAGAATATCAGATACTAACCAGATTTCTCAATACTGGAGGATCTTGTTTGTTAAAAACCACTAGATAGGGACATATTTGACAACATGACACAAGATACAAAAAAAAAAATAGTATACTGACACACCCTATAGACCTAGGGGCTTGGGGGATGATCATAGAGTAACCTTGCCTACGTGAAAGTGCAAAGCCCTTGTAGTTCCAGAAAATACCATGGATAAAGTGGAAAGAAGACAATGGTGATTGATGATGAATGACACAAGACATGATGGATAAATGCCCTGGGGGAGGATCAAATGATCAACCTTGCCTATGCGAAAGCATAGGGGCAACGTAGTTCAAAAAAGAGAAACGATAACCGACCATGGACAAGAGTGAAAGGGATTGATGGAGACAAATGATGGAGGACCAATACAAGATGGTCCAGAATTCCCTAGGGGTAGATCAAATTATCAGCCTTGCTTACGTGAAAGCACAGGGGCAACGTAGTTAGACAAAAGACCAAAAGGACCAACAAGACAAGATGGGAACTAGGTGAGACCGACACGATGGATGATCCTAGATGAGGACACAAGCCAACCAAAGAATAGTCAGGAAACACAAGGTCAGGTTAGGATGAAAGCTCAGGATGATGGATAGCTAATGTGGATTGTCCAATGCTCAATCGAGATATATACCAAGTAGCCAAGGATGGGAGGGGAGAGGAAGTCAGGATAGGGTGGATGAAGTCATAACTTAACTAGGATGCAAGGTAGATAATGATTAAGCCCTTTACAAATGGTTCCTGTGATCAGGTTTTCACCAAATGTACTTATCCAAGGCACCACCGAGGGTGGTTTTCACCATAGGATGAATTATTTTTCTTTACTATTTTTCATTTTTTGTGATTTTTATGATTTTTTACTTTTTTTGTATTTTTTTTTGCAATTAGGGTCACTAAGTGGACTTAGGTATAAAACCTTTTCAGATGCATGATATTAATAGGCTCTCCTAGGGACTCTCCTTCAAGAGTGGTGAGTTTGTATGCCCCGGATCTATACTTTTCAGTGATGATATAGGGACCCAACGAGTTTGCTTCAAACCCTTTCTTATCTCAGTCTTCCTGAGTGCACTGGTTTTCTTTAAGGACTAGATCACCAATATTGAGCTGACAAGGATGAACCTTCCTATTGTAGCTATGTTTGAGATGGTTTTGATGGGCCTAAAGATTATCATAAGCTTTGATATGTCTTTCATCAAGTAATTCTAGTTGGGCAAGCCTTTCAATATGGGTATCTTCTTCACTGATAAGGTTCTTCAAAGAAATTCTTAGTGAGGGGATCTCAACCTCGATTGGCAAGATGGATTTGGCACCATATACTAGAGAGAATGGGGTGGTACCAGTAGGGGCATGGATGGAAGTGTGATATTCCCAAAGGGTGGGATGAATATGGAGGTTCCAATCTCGACTAGTGTTATTGACGACCTTTTTAAGGATTCAGATCAGAATCTTGTTAGTAGCTTCCACCTGACCATTACCTTGGAGGTAATAAGGCATAGACCAACGATGTTGAATATGAAAGGTGTCACAAAGGTCTTTCATGGCTTGGTTTTTGAAAGTTTTTCCATTATCGAAAAGGATGGTGGATGGGATACCGTATCGACATATGATATGGTAGAGGATGAATTTTGAGATTTGAGTACCAATGATTTGTGAGAGTGGCATTGCTTCTACCCACTTGGTGAAGTACTCAGTGGCGGTGATAATGAAGGTGTGGTCATCAGAGGATGGCAGGTATATCTTTTCGATCAGGTCAAATCCCCAATGAGAAAAGGGCCATGGTGCAAGAAGAGGTTGAAGGTCTTATGTCGGTGCATAAATTAGATCTGCATGTTGCTGACATGGGAGGAATTTTTTCACAAACTCACAGGCATCATGTTCCAATGTAGGCCAATAATACCCAGCTTGAAGAATCCTTTTAGCCAAGGCCATACCATTTGAATGTGCCCCACAAACACCATTGTGTAATTTTGTCAGTGCAGTATGGGCTTCAGTCTCATCTAGACATCTGAGGAGGGTTCCATCATACCCACGACGATAAAGTGTATCACCAACGATGATGTAGTGGGATGAAAATTGGATAAAGGATTTGCATTGGTTTCGTGTAAGATCAAGGGTAAGGTGTTAACATGAAGATAGGTGTAGATGTCTTGGTACCAAGGGGAAGTAGGACCCATGATGTTACACACCATTTCAGTCTCAGGGATGTCATATGTTGGGATTAAGAGTTGTTCGACGAGGAACTCACACTTTGTTCAATCCTTAGGCATGTCAATCAAGGACCCAATCATGGCCATTGCATCGACAACTTTGTTCTAAATCTTGGGAATCTAATCAAACTAGATAGAGGTGAAGAACTTCTTAAAGTCATCAACCATGCACTTGTAGGGTAGAAGTTTTTCATCTTTTGTCATAAATCCGTCATTGACTTGCTTGATAACTAGTTGGGAATTGCCAAAAACTCTTAGTTGGGTGATATTCCATTTAATTGTGATTCTCAAACCAATAAGGAGAGCTTCATATTCAGTTATGTTGTTAGTGCATGGGAAAGCTAGTCTGAACGACTTTGGGATTTAGTCACCTTGAGGGGTAACAAACAAGATGCCTACACTCGATCCATTATGCGTGTATGAACCATCAAAGTATAATGTCCACATGGTTGCTTCGGCTACTAAAAGGACCTCTTCATCAGGAAACTATGTGATCAATGGATGTGCATCAACTAACTGATTTGCTATTATCTGTCCCTTTATGGATTTTCAATCCACATACTCTATGTCAAACTCACTTAATAGCATGACCCATTTAGCCATCTGCCCAGTTAGGATTGTTCTAGATAGAAGGTACTTGAGTGGGTCTACTTTTGAAATTAGTTTCACAAGATGACTGAGCATATATTGTTTGAGCTTCTAGGAATAGAAAATGACGGCTAGGCAAGCTTTCTCTATTGAGGAATAATTAAGCTCATAACCAACAAGGGTACAACTGATGTAGTAGATTGCTCATTCTTTGGATGATTCATCATGTTGTGCCAATAATTCCCCCAGTGCTACTAAAGTGGCGGAGATGTATAACAGAAGTTGTTTCCAGGAATCAGAGGCATAAGAATAGGAGGATGAGCCAAATATTCTTTGATCTTATCAAACCCTTGCTAAAATATAAGATCCCATTTGAAAGATGTATTCTTCTTCAGAAGGTGTGTAAATGGTTGAAATTTATCGACTAGTTGTGCTATGAACCTTCTAATGGACTGCAACTTTCCCTAAAGACTTCTTAACTGCTTTAGATTACAGGGTGGGGGAATATCCATGATCTCTTTGACTTTTTTTGGGTCTACTTCGATACCTCTTCTAGAGACAATGAATCCCAACAATTTTCCTGATGTTACCCCAAACACACACTTTTTTGGATTTAAGCACAATTTGAAGTGTTCTAAGCGCTCGAAGATCTTTCGTAGGACTGCGGGGTGTTTAGCTCTAGTTCTGTACTTTCCTAGAAAATCATCCACATAGTCTTCCATAATAATGTGAATGAGGTCATGGAATATGACAGTCATTGTACGCTAGTAAGTTGCTCCCGCATTTTTAAGGCCAAAGGGAATAACATTGTAGCAAAATTTTCCCCATGGTGTGATGAAAGCTATCTTATGTTGGTCTTCTGGTGTGATCCTGATCTAATTATATCTGGAAAAGTCATCAATGAGGGATAACATTTCACGTCCTGTTGTTAAGTTTACCAACATGTCAATATTTGGTAAAGGGAAATCATCCTTTAGAAATGCTTTGTTAAGATCCCTGAAGTCGATACATACTCTGACATTTCCATTTGGTTTCGCTACTAGAATGACATTAGAGATCCATTCAGAATAATCAATGGGTCTTATGAACTGGGCCTCCAACAACTTCTCTAATTATTTCTTGACTAGAAGGGAAACCTGTGGATGCATCTTGCAGAGTTTTTGTTTGACTTGGTTGGCATCAGGATGGACATCTAAATGGTGTACTAATAGAGCTAGATCTAACCCCAACATGTCATAATATGTCCATGCAAAGTTGATCTTTCCATCCCTGAGGAGCTGAACAATTTCTATATATTCTCTTCCGATAGGGACTTGGCCACATGTTATTTTAGAATCTTCTTCGGTTCCCAAGTTCACTTCTTGTGTTTCTTCTATTAGGATGGATGATTGTTCAGATAGTTGTGTTCCTATAAAGGGAAGATGAACATCCCCATCTTCAGGAACCTTATCGAGGTTTTTTCCCTCAGATGTGCCCTTTGTTTTTACTTTTTCGGGGTCAAGAAGCGCCTCGAGGAGGTTTTTGCCAAGTGGCCCTTTTTATTTTTCTTATTTTTATTTTTGCGACTAGGGCGTTCATCTTCCCCGAATCCCATAAGGTTGACATATTCATCCGAAGAGATGTTGACAGGTGTGGTATCACCTAGGTCCCAATCAATAAGTTTAGGATGTTTAAGGGAAAGGCTTATGGTAAAAATGGATAGGCAATAAAACATGGATGAAAGATCTGTGTGATCCACGTCATCGTAAGCATGTATGATGGACTCTTCCTTAGGTATGTCTTCTAAGGGACTATTGTCCACACTAACACTGTTGGAAGTATTGGATGATGTTGTAGGGCCTTTTTTCTTTTTGTCATATCCTAGGCCTATATTTTGGGGAAGCTTTTGTACTTCAATAGGTTGCAACTGTCCTTGTTCTTCTTTTCCTAAACCTCCACCTTGATAGTTATACTTTTATGTGAACTTAGTAGGCCAAGGGTATGCTTCCTGAAAGAATTCCTTGAGGGGGTAGCTGGTTTGGGTTCTTTGCGATATAACCATTGACTGATATCATCTTCTAGTGCATTTGTTCTTAATCTAGGGAACCAAAAAGTACTAGTGGGAATATTCTTGGCACTGAAGGTGATGGTCTTGTCTTCTTTCTTTTGCATAGACTGCAAAGGTTGACCGTATGTGTGTGGTGATGGTGGCATGGTTTCCACATTCAAAGTTGTATTCATTTTATATTCACCACAACCTTTGTTGATGATCTAGACTTTAGTGACGGTGGAATCAGTGGTGGAAGATGGAGTGGCTGAGGTGGTGGACATTGGCGTGGCTAAGGTGGTGGATGAATGCTTGGCTAATGTGGTGGATGATGGTATGGTTGAGATGGACTGTGGTGCCCCCATTTCGACTCCAGGACAATAATGCAAATGGGGAAATGAGGCTTCTAAGGCTCGACAATACTCAAATGGTTGCAAGTCAGCATAGATAGTGGCCTCCCATCCATTAACTGGGAATTTCAAGCATTTATGATATGTGGAGGGTATTACTTGCATGGAATGGAGCCATGGGAGGCCGAGGGGGAGATTGTATGGTAAGTACAGATCAAGGACATGACATGTAGTGTGTTGAACCACGGGGGTCCAACCTGGATGGGTAGGCTGATAATTCCTTCAAAGTCTCTTTCTGCATTATCATAAGCCTTAATTGTAATGATTTGATTGCTTCGGTCTGCTTGAGTGTACCCTAACTTCTTTATGAACTTTAGATTTCATAGATTGAGGGCAGAGCCATTATCTACCAAGACCCTTTTTACTTTATGATGGGCAACTAGGACTTTGATGTGTAGAGGACAGTTATGATTGGTATCAAGGTTAGGCATGTCATTTTGGCTGAAGTGTAATTGATAGGATAGAGATAGATGTCCCACTAAAGCTTGGAATTGTGTGGGAACAATGTCATTAGGTATGTGAGTTTCCTATAAGGCTTGGTTCAGGATCTCTTGATGCACAGGAGAGGACTTAAGAAAATCCAAAATTGAGATATGTGTGGGAGTCTTTCCTAAGTGATAAAGAATGTTATACTGAGAATTCACAGGATTCTGTTGGGATGGGGCAAATGCAGAGGCTATGGGGATAGTAATGCGGGTTCTTCTAGTAGCAACAACACATTGGGGATCTTTGGATTTAACATGTATCATGGATATGTGGGGTTCCACCTGGTCAATGTAATGGACAATGCCATCATAATTGAGAGGGACATTTTTATAGCTTATGTTGTTTGTACTGTTGTTTTGGGGATTGTTATTGGACATGCTTGCGCCTTGATTATGATTAGGGAAAGCATTTTGGTAAATTTGTAATATAGCATTGGATGAAGAGGCTTGATTGGTGTCGACTTGGATGTCTCCTCGATCGATAAGATCTTGGACATACATTTTAAGACCTTGACACTTATTAGTGGAGTGCCCTTTGATTTTTTGAAAGTCACAATACTCATTGTATTTATACCAATTAGGTTTCGGTTTGGACTCATCAAAAGTTTTGGTTATGGGGTAGAAAATTGAATAGTTTTCCTACAAGATTCTATTGAATATGGTGCTTAAAGACTCACCTAGTTGAGTGAATTGGCATTTTTTGTTCCCTTAACCATTTTGGTTTGACTGTTGAGGGGGACGAGGTGCCCCCTGTGGTACTGATATGATGTTATGGTAAGGTGGTTGGTTAGAGGCAGGTTGTTGCATTTGAGAGGTACTAGCTACTTGAACATGTTTAGTGTCAGTGACACCATCATGCACAACATTCTTGTTCTTGTTCTAGTAGCATGCCTTATCGTCGGATTGTCATTCTTTGTCATGGTTGTGTATCTTGATATGCCCCTTAGCGATAAGAGCTCATTCAAGGATGGGTCCTTTCTCTACTACCTCAACGAAGGTGGTAACACAATGGAGCTTGAAGTTGTGGGCCATTTCGTGATGTGAGTTCTCAATAAAGAGAGTGAGCATGTCCTCTTTGAGAGGGTTTTTCATTCGGCTTTCCAATGCATTCCACCTTTGGAGGTAGCTGGAAAAGGTTTCACCCTCACGTTGCTTCTCTTTGAGGAGATCTAAGGTATCGGTGTCCTCCAAATTGAAGAAGTAAGAAACAAACTTTTTTGAAAGATCCACGAAATATTTGATGGACCCTCGTTCTAGACCCATGAACCACTCTAAGGCATTTCATGTCAGGCTACATGGGAACAAACGCAAGAGTTAATTATCATTGTGCATAACCTCCTAACACTGGGAGTAAAACTCTTGCAAGTGGGCTTTAGGATCCTTGTTTCCCTTGTATCTATCAAATTTTGGTATCTCGAAGTGTTTCTAGAAGGGAATCAATGAGATGGAGGGGTCAAATGGATAGGGACATATATCTTCAAATTTAAAAGATTGCTTACTAGTCCCAGCTTGGAGATCTTTCAAAGCAGCTTTGATTTCTAATAGATCTGCGTTGATTGAAGGTGTGGGAGTCAAGGTAGGTGGATTCGATGGATATGGGTGGTAGGATGACTGTGGATCTTGTTGAGATAGTGCTTGAAGATGGACATATGGATTTTAATAATGAGATGATGATGTCCCTTGCTGATATGTCAAGGGTGTTGGTTGATATGAGGGTTGTTGTTGTGAGTATGAATTGGTCTAATAAGTATACACAACATAATGTTGTGTATTAGCTTGTTGGTGTTGGGGGTATTGTTGTGACTGTTGTGAGGTCATATAGAGTGGTTGTTGCTGAAATTGCTACTGGTTATGATAGAAATAGTGGCGGGGAGGTCGTTGATGTGATATCGGTTGTTGTATGGGCTGAGGTGGGATGTTGTGTTGCGGTTGAGTTTGCAGATGTAAAATGGATGCAAGTAATGGGGATATGGTCAGGATGGGAGGTTGAGATGGATTGCCTTGCGATTGGTGTGGTGGTTGTTGTGATGAAACCAAAGGATTATGCGGTGGTTGTTGTTGATAAGGTGGTTGGGATGACGTGGTGGTATTTTGTAAAGGAGGTTGTTGAGTGACACCAGGATTATTTAGTTGATATGTACCTTGTGGGGGTAATTGAGGAGATTGTTGGGATATGAACGGAGGCTATGGGAGATTTGTGGCCCCAGGAGGTGGGGGCAAGGCAGTGAAGGGGTTGCCTCCAATGTTTACTGGAGGTTGATTTGAAGTAGATGGTGCATGCAACATTAATGGTCGAGGTGAAACATTTTGCAGAATACCGTAAGCGAAAGGATCATTAGGATTTGGTACTTGGGAAGCACCTACGACTGAAATTGGGGTGTGTGGGGGATTGTTGATGTGATAAAGGACAACATTGTCGAATTCAGGTTGATACCAACCTTCTACTGGAGGCATATTGGGGATGTATGAATCACCTGGCGCAGTTTGTGAAACCTGTGGGGTGTTGGATGTGGGATTGCCATATTTGGATAGGTCAACGCCTGATGGGGGTTTGACACCTTTCTTGATTAGGTCGGCCAAGATTGCTTCCCCATGTTGTTCAAGTAGATGATTTGTCATTTGCACATTGGTGGGGTTGCTAAAATGTTCCTCGAGCGTGAGTTCAGGATGATTGACCATACTCTCTTCACCAGGCGGTGAGTTTTTCTGTGCTTCGGTATTAGATTGTAATGAAGTACCATTATGGGGGTCTTGGGGAGCATTTATAATGTTGTTAGGATCTTGAGAAGTGTTTTGTTCGAGACCTTGACCTTGTTGTGCCATTTTCTTTGCCTGTGACCAGGTCTGAACGGGCATGCAAGATAGTGAAATGGACTAGGATGCAAGGATGACTAAGATGATGATTGGGAGATTGACCTGATTGGATGATGGATTACCCTACAAGGATGCGACTTGATAGGATTGGATTGGATTGATTGATAAGACAATCAATGAGATAGGGTTGGATTGGATTGATTGATAAGATGATTGATGAGATAGGGTTGGATTGGGTCGATAAGATTGGACAAGATTGACAAGCGATTGATAAGGTTCGATGATGAGATGAATTAGGACAGTGACCGAGGTTCTAAACCAAGTTCAGAAATTATCCTTGGTAACGTAAGGTGTTGATTGATCAATCAAGGGATAGATGGATGATGATGACACCGAATCCAACTTGAGATGGAAGTGGATTAATAGGGCCCTAAGCAAATTTTGATGATGACGATCAAATTTAGATACCTAGGTTGACTTGGATAACAACTTCTGGGTATGGCGATTTCAACTGTTTGATTTTCTAGATTGGGTAATGAAACAAACTCACTAGATGAAGGGACAGGTTCCTGAAACAAGATCCCTAAATGGAAAAACAAGTTCCTCGAATGAAAAAATGAGTTCCTCGAACAATGTAACGAGTTCCCCGAATGGTAAAATGGGTTCCCCAAACAACAAAACAAGTTCCTCGAACGGTGAAATGGGGAGAACGGTTAGATAAACGGGGGGCTCAAAATGGATGAATGATAACTCGAAGTGAGTAGAAGGATGTTAGAAATGAGTGAACGGCCACTCGGAATGGGAAAACCGTTGAATGGAACAGTGAAACGGGCGCTCAGAATGATGAAACAGGTGTTTGGGTGATAAGACTGACTGGTTCAGAGGGCAAGTCTACCCCTGGAGGTCAAATCCACCCCTGGATGTCAGGTTGGACAAAACTTGACTGAAAAAGGCTGAAAAGGGGTTGGTTCAGAGGGCAAGTCCGCCCTTGGTCAAGGTCAAATCTGCCCTTGGAGGTCAAATCCACCCCTAGATGAGATCAAACTTAGTTTTTGAAAAAAATTCTAAGGAAAAGGACCAAAAACACACCAAATAGTAATTAGAGGATAAGGCTAACTCGACTGAACAAAGATTCACTGGTTTTTCACAAGGAAAACAGTTCAAGCAACATGATCCTAAGATTAGTATAATGGGTATGGCCAACAAAGTCCTCTATTCTAGGATGAACATGGTTGCTAGGGATTCCTCGATATACACCTGGTACATGAGGCCCAGACCGTGAACACCAGCCCATCACAAGTGTGAATTGGGAACCTTAGTGAGATACTAAAGGCTCGGACCAACTCTTCATTTCATCTCAACGCTTTTCCAATAACGATGCGACTAGATTAGGGTATAGCTTTTTCTCCCCCCTTTATATACCCCATCGGTACATGTGGTTGGAATCATCCCTTAGGGTGATGAAATCCCCAAGTAAGTCCCGCTAAGAAAAGAAAAAGGGGTGACTCAAAGGACTAGGTAAGCTATGATTTCTCATCACCCAGGATCATCAAATGGTGCAAGGGGGTTGGATACATCAATATCCTACCACAAACATGACACACAAAGTATATTGACCTCCTCCTAGTTAAGCTATGTGCCTAGATTAATGGAAAATGACCAACAAACAACTATTAAAAGCTTTGAAATAGATAGCCCTGCAAGAAACCTGTTAGTAGTTTGTCTTTTGTTCTCCACCAAATGATGATCAAATGCTTGCATAGACACAAATAACACACATTAGGAGGTCAAAAATACTCAAAACGACAGAAAATGATGCTTAAAATGTAGTTTTTACCTTCTAGAAAATGTTGTTTTGGTCAACTATGCCCCTGGTTAAGGTCAAATCTACCCCTGGAGGTCAAATCCGCCCCTAGACAAGGTCAAATCTGCCCCTAGAAAAGGTCAAGTCCGCCTCTCTAAGAAAACTGAAAATACGTTGTTTCTAGGCTCTATGGAGGTCAAGTCTGCCTCTTTGCTAGGTCAAGTCTACCCCTAAAGGTCAAGTCCACCCTTGGATGGGTCAAGTCTATCCCTGGAGGTCAAGTTCACCCCTGGGCAAGGTCAAATCTGCCTCTGGAGGGCAAGTCTGCCCCTGGATGGAAAATAGGTTGAAATAGGGATGGTTCAAGAGGTAGGTCCATCCCTGAACAAGGTCGGGTCCACCCCTAAAGGTTAGGACCACCCCTGCAAAGTTCAAGTCCTCCCTCAAGGGTAGTTCCGCCCCTCTACTAGGTCAGATCCACCCCTCTACAACCTGCACCTGCAAACAGTGAAAAAATAGAAAATGTGAAAGTACTAGACCCGTCTAGGGGTCCCACCGAGCATGCCAGAAATGTGACCAGGTGAAAATATTTTCCAATAATGAGTAGCAATAGAAGGAATGTAAGAAACAAAATAGACAACTAACACCTCAAGATTGGGAAAAACATTGAACTTAACAAAATGGTGAAACGATTATACCTTGCTAAGTTGCTCCTTTGGTTGGCCCTTGATCTTCGATGTTATGTATGCTCCTTTGATGGAAAATAAGATGCACAAATGTGATGCAAGATCAATGAGAAATGGATAAGAAAATGCTATGGTGAATGCAAAAATGTGAAAAACTAGCTAAGTATGCTTCAAATGTCAAATTGGCAAGAGTTTGGCTAGGAAATTCTAAGTTGTTCAAATGAAGGGAAAAGGGGGGTATTTATAGAGAATTTTGAATTCTCTAGAGAAATGGATGGTTGAGATTAAGCCATCATGGCCAAGATGTAGGGCTATGGTGATTTGAGAACTCACAAGCCCTCACATCTTCCATGTGGAGGGTGAGGTGTCAAAAGGACAAGGTGAGATGGAAGGAGGGTACATGAGGTGGAAGAAGGACAAGTACTTTAAAATTACATTGGGAGAGGAGAAAATTACCTTAAAAGGAAAGTTCTTGTTCCCAAATGGTTGGAAAGTGACATGAGAGGAATTTTAGAATTCCTGAAAAATCTCCATGGGGAAGAGGAATGTGGTCAGAGAAATAAATGTGAATTAAAAATTCACATGCTTGCAAGAATCTCATGGAGAAACAAGGTTCCAAAAAAGGAAGCACTTGTCCACATGTGACTTGATGTGACAAGTCAAAATATTCTAGAAGATGCATGGGAAGAGGAGATTCTATGAGGAATAAATGTGAATTTTAAATTCGCATGGGGAAGAGGGTAAATCCCAAGAAAGGCAAATGGAAAGGTTGACCAAAAAGGCATTCTAAATGTGGCTAATGATTTTGATTAAGGTTGTGCAAACACATGATTAGGAAGATTAATGAGAGATTAGAAGCAAATGGAAAATGTAGGAGGATGTGACATTAATCTTGATTAAGATGTGCACATCCTAATCATAAATTAATTAAATTAATTATGATTAGAAGAGGGTTATGGAGGATGTGACAATGAGAGAGAAAAAAAGGAATTAAAAATTTGGCTTAAATTCAAAGAGGACATATGACTAAATTAAATAAATTGATTTATTTATTTAATTTAGAGAGGAAAGAAGTAAAACATAAAAGTATTTAATTATTGAATTAAATACTTTAGGAACCTTATACAAATAATGAAATATTAATTGAATGAATGATTTAATTAATATTGGCGAAGAGGATGAAATGGGTGAGTAAAGGGATGCGTAAGGAGATGAGTTTGACCATATGGAAGTGGTCAAACTTGGATGTCTACAATTAGAATTATTGCTTCTTTTTTTAGTTTGAAGTTGTATTGAATCGGGAACTTAAAACCGTGAAGCATTGTAAAACATATTCTCTAAAAAAAGAGAGAATTATGAATGTAACACACCCCCATCTCTTAATTTTAGTGTACATTGTTGTGAATACTTAATTAGTATTACTTAGTTTCAATAAGCATTAAGAAGGGTGCCTCCCCTTTCTGAGAGGAGAGATTGCATCTTACACAAATTTGGCTGAAATTATGTTGTGTAATTTTTAAAAAAGGGATTACATAATTTTCACCCAACAATATGTATGTATCATAATGTTGTATCAAAAAGGGTTGGAAATATTTGTACCATACTTTTGTTTGAAGCTATATAAAACTATCACAACTAGCTATAAGGGAGAGTGGTCGATATTGGGTCGGGGTTGTGTCGTGGGTATAGAGTGTGACAACAATAATAGAAAACATACACAGAAAACCCATAAACTAATATCATGTAAATGTAAATGAACATGGCGTATTAAACACCAATTTCGATTCATTTAAATGTAAATGGACAAGGCATATGAAATATCAATTTATAGATGAATGCATAAGTAAAATTGATAAAGGTAGGTTTCAAAAATACTGTAGAAGTTGAAGGAGGTGACTACATCACTTTGGAGGAGCTCATTGTTGATCAGGTGTCTCCAGCAGAAACTTAGATATTTCCAATTGTGAATAGGTAGCTTGCATCGCACAATTGTGATCTCTTCTATAAATAAATAGGTTGGTAGAATTTGAATTGGTAGGCGCAAGTGGAGAAATTTGAATTCTGGGAGGGAATTTGATCTTGCATTGAAGGAATTAATGGTAGAAGTGATATGAAATGGGTATGTAGGAAATCTAGTTGGTGGTTTGAAAGGATATTTAAAAAAATTGTAATTCTAATCAATTTTAATATTTTGTTCTGATTATTTTAATTTTATGTTTATTTGTAAAGTATGGTTGATATAATTATGTTTTTTTTTGTAAAATTGTATTACATAGTGAGCTTGAGAGTTCGCTTTTGTCATTTTTGCAGGTAAATTCAAAAAAAGACTAGCATATATGGACATGGTGGAACTAGTAGTTTGTCAAAAAAGGATGAGAAATGGAATATGTTTTATTGTAATTTGTTTAAATGTATTTACAACTCACTCAGTTAACAATGGCTTTTGTACATGTCAAGTGACTTTGAATGCATGTCAACTCACTTTTAATGCAATAAAACATATATTCTAGATAAAAATATATCCATTTGCATTAACCTATTTTTGGGAAGGTGGAAAACAATGTTTATATTGTGGAAATAAATACATCTACTTGCATTCACCTAATATTGGGAAGGTGGCAAATAAATAGTCTACCTATGATAGGGCATAATATGAATTTGACATGAACTTTTCCTATCATATTAATACAAATATTTGAAATTTTTGTTGGCTCTTTTATTACTCAAAAGTGGGTCCTAGGCAGTCATATTCTATACCCATGACACATCCCTTATCCATGATCGACTCCTCTCCCTTATACTACTAGTTATGTGTTACGATGGTGCTCCTCAAAACAATGGTCAATCTAACATAATTTTATAAGCAACATCATTTGATAAAAGATGAAACAATGGACTAAGTGGCTCCTAAATTGATAAAGGTAAAAGGTATGATATAAAGTCCCAATGTAATGAACCTTTCATTTTTCTTATGCACCATTTCAAGAGTGTCAACTTGGCAATTATATGCATTATGCCACCAGTTAAAATGAACACGCCAATGAATGATAGAGCTTGCACTAAAGGGGATCTTCTTAAAGACATGTCACCATGTAGTGAACATGTGGTGCTTTAATGTTTCCCAAGAATAATACCAAAATTGACACATATTGCTATTGTGTCATTGGTTAAAGATGACATAGTACAAGGCAGGTGGACCAATCAAATTCATCTAATATAATAAAGTTAGTATGCAACCAACATTGAAATAAAATCTCGAAGAAGGAAGTGCATGTTGGATTTCTCTTGATTATCATCCATAAAGCTAACTTTAGCTCCATTACATAAATTTATTATGTGCAATCACCCAATTTTGTAGATATTTTCGATTTTTTATTTGAAAGTGAATGGTATAAATATGTAGCTTGTATTCTATAAAAGGATTTTGATAGATGAGATAAATTTACATATATTTTTGGTATTTAGGTCTTTAAGACAAGATATTATTTTCATATTTAAATCATTTAACTCAATGTGATTTTGTAAGTTGGCCTTTCAGACTCCATATAAAGAATTTTTTTATATATAAATCATCTCTTATTATTGTGCCTACTCATGAATTTTCTCTTATTCTTATTCTTATTCTTATTTCAATTTTTGTGTCATCGAGTACCTTATCTTGTTTATGGAAAATTCTATAATTTATAAATTTCATTAAAATCATAAATAAGCATGCCCTTTTCTCTTCATTAAGAACTGTTTGTTTTAAATGATATAAGCTCTATGTTAATGTTCAAATGGAAGAAAGTAAATTTTTTTGTTTGACTTTTTAGCTCATAGTGTAGTATTTCATTTTAAGAAAATTACTCCCTTTCCTTTATTAAAATTATATCAATAATACATTGAAGATCTTATGAAGAGAAAGCTTCTAAAATCTTAGAGGTTATCTCACAAACCATGTCCCACATTTGCAATATTGCCCATGTTGATGCAATTTTATATGTGGATTGAAATTTGAGCATCAATATTTCTCTTATAGTAGCTTCTATCCAATCCTCTTTTTCCTCAATTATACATAACCATGAGATACTAAATGTGGCCAGATTGGAGAAAATATTTATAAAGGATTCTTAGGAGTGTGGTTGTGAATGCTTTTAGGTTGATAACAATTTGTGTAATATTCATGTATATTGAAAGTAAGTTTGCTTGATTCTTATTGTTGGATGTTTACTTGATTTTATTTTAGTTTTCTTGGCTATTGCTTTGATGGTTGAGACATATATTTGGAGTCTTTGGCCCAAATGTGAGAAGACCTAAAGGTTGCACTTGATTGTATTTGTTTTCTTGGAGGGACTAAATACTAACAAAATGAATGATTTCAGTTTTACTCTAAAATGCCAACATAATCAATAATAAATAAAATTAACTACAACTACCTATGTTTTTATTCTTTTTGATATGCAATTAATTAGAAATTAACAATGAAGATCTGAACTAGCTATGACCTACCTATACCCTCTAAGATCCACATCTAGCATTCTAGTTTCTAACCTAAAAAGAGCTATGTGCTCCATGATATCCAATAAATCAAGAGAGAGACCCCTTTCTTCTCTAAGGGGAAAGGGGAGAATTGAAATCCTCATCATTATCAAGTCCAAATCCCCATAATAATTATTGAAATAAATAAATTGAACCTAGATATTTATTCTCTCAAATTGAGATTTAGGATGTAGATCTGTTTGAGAAAACCCAAGTTTCATTATCATATTTATTGATAAACAAAATTGTTAGATGGTTTCTAGTTTTCAATAGCACTTCCCCCTCCATCACTTGAGTATTCCACAAAGTTCCTAATCTACTAGAATCCCCCACAACACTCACTCTCACTTGTGAGGAATCATTTCAAATTCTTTCCTTCACAAACCAAAACTATTCTCTACCATATTTATTTCTTGTAGCAAAAAATACTAAGATTATGATTTTTCCTGAAAGGCTCCTAACAATCCTATGCTTATTTTTCTTGTTCAACCCTCTTAACATTCCTAAAAAAAGTCTTCCATCTTGTACATTTAGAGGAAAGAGGGGAACTAAAAACCTCCAAAGGTTCTTTGGGTTTCACTTGCCACACCCTTTGTCATTTCTCTTACTCAAACACAGTTCTTAGAAGGTCTACCTATTTTATAGCTCTTTTCAACATCTACATAGTTATTGGAGATTTTTTTGCGTAAGGCTAAAATTCTTGGTTTAAGTCAATTTATTACAATTTTTTTAATTATTGTTATTACATCCTCTATTGTTGAAACTTCAAACTATAGTATGTTATTTTTGAGTTTTTACAGTAGCTAACTTTAGGTTTTGCATTAAAATAGTTTTTTTAAAATTTAATTTTAGCTTCTAATTTGTAAAGTGTCATTCCTTATTAATCCTTCATCTATCCTCATCATTTTCTATCAATGTCCTTGTCATTTTTCCCATATTTTCCCTCTCCCATCCTCTTCTAATCTCATTGTACCTTTAGGACCTCTTAGCTTGAATTTTAGCTCTATATTTTCATCAAAATATAATAAAAGAGAGGATATTTTATTTTGTGAACCTTAAATATCTTACTAGTACAATTTTATAATTTTCTTTTAGTTTGATTGGTTTTAGTTTTCTTTTAAAAATAAAAGAATTAAAATAGAAAAAAATCAATTATTTATACATGACAGTTATATAAGGAAGCTAAGCTAGCAAAAAAAATTCCTACACTAATCTTGAGAGGAGAATAATGCAAAACTTTTACAGATCTTTAATATTTATAGAAACTTAAATAGAAATGAACACAAATATGATGCATACCACAACACAATAATTTGTGTGCGGAAAACCCTTTCGGGAGAATAACCCCACACTCCAAAAGCCACCCAATATATTATTCAAAAATCACAAAGATTAGAATATACTTATAGAGCAAGCTTCTCACAGGTGTATCACCAACTAGAGATCCAAAGGTAACACCAACTATCAAACTCTTGTAATAAATCACAACACACAGTCGTAATAAAATGCCCTCATAAATAGGGTTTCCTTCTAGGGAAAGAAAAACCAACAAAAAGATCGACCATCAGATATGAGACATAATGATGAATGATATAGATTTACAATAATAAATTGTACATAAAATTTGGCTTCTAGGGGTGTTGCCCACAAGCCCTCACCGAGGTGTACTGCCCCCTGGACCCCCAGGACCCCTCATGGGGGGAGAGCCCCCCACGCACCCTCGTCATTTTATTATGAATAGTACCTTATGTATCAACAACAACTTATGTAATTACAAGGTTGAGACACATTTTCCCAACAAGTTATTTTCTTGAGTTGCATAGTTTAGTTCAGCCCATTATTACAATACACCTAGTATTTGCTTCTCTTTTTCTATTGAATATGTTGTTATTTTCCATCATTGTTCATATTGTGGTACCACTTGTTACATCCTTCTTCTTTTTTTTCTTCCTATTATTCATAATTGTCTTGTTTTAGGATCTTTTTAAAACCATGGTCTCTTCCCTTCAAATCCCATCCATAATAATTTCATGGACCCTCAATCTTGTCATCGATTTTTTCTACCAAATCCCAAAAAATTTCCCATTTTTCATTTCTCATCAAGACCCTGCCCCCATTTTGGACAACCTTTTGACCTCTTCTCTCTATAACCACCCAAACTTATTTTTTAATTCAATATCAACCTAATAGCATCATCCATGCCACCATTTCTCCTACATACCCCTTGATATTGACATATCTCAAACTCTACCTAGTGACCTTTTTCCTCACCCTATTGATGACAACCTCACCTTCATCCAATCATCAAATGTTTCATAAAATCCCCTACATAACCCCACTCTCCATAGACCTTTAATTATATACTTTCTAGAATAATAATTTCACTTTCCACTTGGCCACTCCCCAATCAACTCACTCATTGTAATGCCCAAAAAATTTTGCCATAAAATATAGCTAAGTGAAAAAAAAAAATTCAATTTTCGATTATAACACAACTATCTCACCAAACTTTGTTTCCAAGTACACAATTCATAAAAATCATAACAAAAATTGACCAATTATAGACAATGACATTTAGTTAAGGAATTGATTTGTTTAGACAATCCTAAAAGGGTTGCAAGTGGAGGCATAAAATCCACAAAATCCAAGGTAGGCTTGATTAGCACTACAAATCATCATTCATCACAACTTAATTAAAGTAACAAGTTATATCCATACAATGTATCAATTTTAACTCAAAGTAAGGAAAAATAGCAAACCCTAGGGGCTAGACCTAATTCCTCGAGGGCTCATCTCTGATGGCCTTTCCTAAGTATATATTTCATAGAGGAACTGTAGTTCAACAACTTGAGTTCACCCAACTCATATTTGATTGACCAACAATCACACATAATACCCAGGTTTAAATCACCACTAGCTCACATTGGTAGTAAATACTATGAATGAATAAAAATGATGAATTTATAAGGGATCCTTCTACTATAAGGAGTGATTAACAATCTTGATTAAAATGTCATTTAAGGGCCACTTACCAACATAGATAATGAAGAATTGGTCTAGGACGAAGGTAACCAAAACATATCTTGAATATTTAATTATAATTAAATTTGTGGTTTTATTCCAACCATACAAAGGTCACCATATGACATTCATAAGATTAAGGGGTGAAAGGTTAACGAAACAAACCACATACTAAATCTTTATGGGAAATTCAACCTTCATACACCTGGTTGACTAACACAAGGAGTATAACCCTTAGGTTCAAATATCGCTCTACAAAAATTCATATTATGCCTTTAATCCTTTAATTATAGAATATGAGAGTGGGTACGCAACCATTTCTAGGGTTCTCTTAACTTAGAAAATTTCATCATCAGCTGCCACCCACTTAGGTGAAGCCAGAGGTATAAATCCTTGATATACATAGGCACTGTTTTAAAGGAGAGTTTATTTATAAACAAAACACATCTCACTTACATGACAATTTAGTGTATGTGCTTAATATCTACTTCACTTCATGGTTGTAATTCTAGTTAAGTGAAAAGTTCGATGACCACCTCTTACCACAAGATAATTCACATCAATAAGATAACTCAAAGAATCAAACTTGCTCTCCTCCCAACCTTATTGGCATAATGAAGCCTCGTGAGCTCTTGCCAAACCCTCGAGCAAGAAATATTTTAATCCCATGATGATGAAATGGGATCTTCCATTCAGACAATGTAAAATAGTGTTTCAAGATAAGATTGATCTAAGTAACTATCAAACAATGCCATGAGTGTGATACTCAATTTTTTCCAAACAGAGCATTCCAACACCCATTATTCTTACCAATTATTATGTATCAAAACTTATATATATAT
>VDFB02277606.1:0-29766 GCA_007258455.2 Sequoia sempervirens
AACATTAGATTGAGAGAGACTCCGTGATGATTCCCTTGTACTTGTGTTTATCCACCCTCTGGGAGTAGCCATGGTGGACATCATGTTGATAGACTCCATGATGACATCACGTTGAGTGACTCCGTGATGGGCACTTGTACACATGTTTTTTTCCATACATGGGAGTAGCCATGGTGGATGATATCATGTTGAGTGACTCCGTGATGAGCTCTTTTCCACAAATGGGTGTAGCCATTGTGGGTGTCATGTTGAGAGACTCCATGACATTGGATATCTGGAAGAATTCCTCCCTAGCTAAGAGGGAGTGTTGATGTTGTAGCCGCAAGCCTCTTCCTCCAGCAATTTATGTTAATAAACAATAAATTAAATATAGCCATTGGCTATTTATTTATTGGAGACGATTTTGTGAAGAGGCACTTCACTTAAATATTAAATAATATTTTGTTTAATGTGGCCGACTTCATCTAAATATTCGCCACCTTTTATGTGAGACACAACCATTCATTGGTGGCCGACCTTTCATCCTTGAAGGGACGCGTTGATTAGCTATTACCTCATCGAATTATATATAAGGGAGGTGCTGCTCTCTTTCATTATCATTCAGTTCATTCATTCAAGACAAGTGCGAATTATCTACAGCAGGAGTTCAATAGTGCAGATCGATATTATTCTTCAAGGAGATCGACTTCATTATTCAAGGAGTTTGATATTATTTCTCTTGAGATTGCATCAAGTGTGGTGCTGTTAATTCGGCCTTGTATTTGGCCTCATTGTAAAGCAAATTGCTGTTCATTATTCAATATATAAGAGATATATTGTTGCTAGGTTTTTCTCCCTCAAGTTGGAGGGTTTTCCCAGGGTATATGCTGTGTCAAATTGTTTGAATTTGTTCTATTTCTGCTTATTTAAATTCTGATCCTAAAATTAACACCAAAGAGTATGATAAAACATCTTCTCTCCTTTCTTGTGATTCAAAAATCTATTCCAAGTCATTGTGTCCCATTACTTGCTTACCTAGACTTTCATTGAATCCATTGTGGATCACATACTTCAGAAGTGCTCTATCAAAACTATATTTGGTAACCTCTAAATTTCAGAGATAAGATCTTCATCAGCATTTAGCAAAAATTAGTTTTGTTTCACTACTATAATTTTCCATGGTGTTTCCCTTATAATGCAATAGTGGCTTGAAATGTATTATTTTTATTTTGAGTGCATGCCTATGTGCCAACGCACAAAAGGACATGGGTGCGTGCATTTTCTAGGTGAAGACTTAAGCCACAGGCTTTTAAAAAAACTAGCCACCAACTAAGAATACAAATGACTACATAATAGCATTATTTGTTTCCTTGAGGCCAATGGGAACAAAATGACTAAAGGCCCTAATTGAAGGTATCAATCTCTAATACCAATGGATGCATGCCAAAGGCAAAATTATTTTAAAACAAATTTTATTCATATTGATATTGAACATGATGCCTATAGAGTTGGAAGGACCAAGCTTTATAGTTAACGAATTAATAATCATATTAAGCACATTGCCATGGGCAGCATTATTTAAAAACATAAACTATATTCATATTGATATTAAATATGAGAAGGATGACACTACAGTCAAAAGGAAAGAACCCAAATGAAAGGACAAATCCCAAATGGTATACACTAAATATTTCATACCAAGCACATAACAATCATCCATTAGATATTAATTTACAATTATATGTGTTGGTGTTTTAATTTATCATTTTCATGACAACACAAAAAAAAATAGTGGATGAGAAAATCCTCTCTTCAAATTCATAGGGGCAGCTCTCCGATTTAATCTACTTTAAAATCTAAAACAAAAACAAGCCTACTAATATGAACACTATACAATCTATTCTTTGGGGTTTAGCATGAGGATAAAATAAATAAACAAATTTGACTTGTTTATTTTGATCTCGAAGGTTAGAGCACTAGATTTTGAAGAACTCCTATCTCAACAATGAATTTTCTTAATTTATGACAACAAAAATGTAGACAAGAATACCATCCAAGGATTAAAACAGAGATCCTTTGGAATCATATCAACAATTTCATTTAGAAGCAAGAACATAACACATGAAATACCAACCATCTAAAAAAGAAAAATGAAGGCTATTAATTGTTACTTAGACATCCAAAGCTGCTTTGTAACCATGAACACCGTAGTTACACAAAGTTAACATAGATCATCCTCATTAATTAACTTTTTTGAATGATTAAAACTGGAGTTTTCTAACTTTGAATGAAAATATTGGCAGCATATGCAAGCTTCAACTACACACAAACACTCAAACAATTTAATTTGACTTTGAGCTTGAATGACAATTTCTACAGCATAAATCTGGCATCAACTCTCATTACAATTTATGCATAAATGACATATTTATAGCCTTTAGCTGCAACTTCTTAAAGTTTTAAAAATAGTAAAGCAATTGCTTTGAAAACAATTCTATCCTCATCCTCTGTAAATAATATAAAATATTACTTTCTTTCCATTTCTACTTCTCATCTTGAATGTCCATTTGAATTAAGGCCTCTGGTCTCCTAATTTTTTCTTTAATTTGTTTGAACTGATACTCTTCACCTTTGAAAAAAAAAAATATCAATATACTTCATCTTGGGTGTCACTTTGAATGGAGGACTCTGACTCATTTTTTCTCTTTTATTTTTCTTTGTTTTCCTTCCAATCTTCTTTTGAATGCAAATACTAACTTGGGAGTCATGTTTCCTTTGTTTCTATCTTCATTTTGGCAAAAACACATGCTTTTTTGGTGTCCAAAAGAACTTAGGTGCCCAATTTTTATTCCATTTTTATTTTAACTTGATTTTAGCATCATAAAGCATTCTAATCTAATTCTCGTTGGGGAATTACTTACGTGGATGCCAATTTTGAGTTACTTTGGTTTTGGCACTCATCAAGAATTTTCCCTAATCAACACCAAAACAAGAATTTGGACCGCTTAATGCCA
The DNA here is from genome assembly GCA_007258455.2 of Sequoia sempervirens. Lineage (NCBI taxonomy): Eukaryota > Viridiplantae > Streptophyta > Pinopsida > Cupressales > Cupressaceae > Sequoia > Sequoia sempervirens. The sequence continues at coordinate 2,994 of VDFB02277606.1, forward strand.
AATTAGCATTCATTGAAGATTTTCAACAATGGACACAAAATTGGCACTCATTGAAGATTTTCAATAATGTACACCAAATTGGGAATTCCATGCCTCGAACACCAAAAACAAAAGTTGGCATGCATTGGGAGTTTTCCCCAACGAACACCAACTAAAGATTTTAAAATGTGAAGCCAAAAATGAACAAGGCATGGGCACTTGGAGTGCTTTTATATGACTTTTTGAATGATTTTGTAGAAAATTTTAACCTCATTAAGATTGTTCCATTTTTCCATTCTTCAACACTGCGCCATAAAAATCTCTAACTTTGATGAGTTTTCATCATTTTACTGCCTCCTAAAACCATTGTTGCCCAATGAAGCTTGAATCTATACTGTTGATCTTCTATCATTGCCATCTATTGATTTTCGCCAAATTTAAAAAAAAAAAACGAAGCAGCAACTTTCTAAAAATAGAAAGTTGTATTTTTTGTGCTTATTCTCTTCAATCTGGGACACAACGAAAAAATATAATTTTTTTCTAAAAATAGAAAGTTTAATCTCTAGTAAACACTGAAATTGCCTGTCTTGAATATTGGACCCTTTGAAGTGACAACTTCATGCTTGGAAAACAATCCTCATACATGATTTTGTGTAAATGTGTTAAAGAAGATTTTTCTTAGCCTCAATCCTTCTTGCTTATGCCCACTATCTTCCATCATAGTCTTTCTTTGAACTTCACCATTTCTTTCCTCTACTAGTGTTGGAGCCTCTTTCAAGATTCATAGCTTGATAATATTTGTAATGAGCAACCTTGATACATCATTTGTGACCAAGAAAGACCACTTAACCATTTTGACAGGAAAGATCACAGTTGACATTGGCGTGACAAGAGTAACCTCACATTTGGCAACACATATGATTGATCTTTACATTTGTTTTTTTTTCTTTTAGGGGTAGCAATTTTGGGTACCAACAATATAAAGAATTCATTTCAGCTCCATTTACCATTCCATATAGCTGTACTCAATTGTTCTGTTCTATGCAAGAAAACTCTACCATCTAATTTTTGCAGTCAATTTTTCTAAATGCATTGCTGGATACAAAAAACAATGAATTTAAATCAAATGTACAGTCTATCAAACATAATGACATACCAATAATAGGTCAATATCAAAAAAGTAAATGAAACACCAAAAGCATAAAAGAGAAAATATTCCATTGCAAAGAAACAGATTAAAGATTTCAAAGTGCAATTTCTTTCTACATATATGCTCTGGAATCTGAGGAAAAAAATTACCATATTCCACAATCTCCAATACTGAAATGACCAGAAGGCGAAAATGTCGTTCCCCCACAACACAAACAAATAAAACCAAGAAATCAGTCTAATGCTCAAGTGCTAGTTTGAATCTGAATTAGACTATAGTAGGAAGCTGTTTTTTATGTAAGAAAATACAAACAAAATGCTTGCAGAGCCTATTTTCAAAAACTCTTCAGCAGGGAAAATCAATTGACCTCATCCACAGTCTTTGCATTCCACCAATCTTTGTAAAATTCGCGATCCCCAAATCTCACCAACTCTGCAACTATATTAAGCCTGGGAAAGATGTCACATTAACCATCACAACAAACATATAATAAATTAGTATTAGATAAAATGTAATATAAATAAAATACAGATACTACGTCATATTCACCAATTTCATAACATTCAAATCACAGTTGCAGATAATTAAGCAAATGAATTTCAGAACATCTGCACCTCCTAGAATGTTTCCAATGAATATAAGAAGAAAAAGTAGTTTGTATCCTTGTGTCTGAATTTGAACTACTAGTTTGATTAAATGCAGATGATCATTAGATGTAGATGAAGATAAATAAACCTCATAAATACAATTCATTAATTATGTAAGCTGAATACTGCAGGATGGCATGCATCTACACACATGATCTGAGGCAGTTAATGACTTGTCTCCCCATAACTGGAGAGCGTAATTTAAGTCAAGACATCAAAAACAGAGAACTCACAGAAAGTGCTAGTTCAGTGTCCATAAAAGCCAACCAAATCAGTCTAGGTTTCAAATGGCAAGAATAACTAGAACTTAACCATGCAACAAGTTGCTACAACACTAGAATTTAGTAGCCTACAAGAACACAGTATTCAAGTCATTATTTCAAAAGTTCGATTTCATTTTGACAGTCGATCATCTGGAGATGTCTGTGGCTCTTTCCCACAATAAACTGGGAGATCAAGTCTGTCCTTCCTGTTTCTCCATTCCTGGTTGATCAAAGCATTTGATGATATGTTATTTGACTTATGTCTCTAGTTTCTAGCACCTCGAAAGCTTTCCTGTACTTTGTCTGTATATAGTGGTCTATGTTTCTATTTTCGGTCTGTATATGAAACCCAGGCATGTAAAAGTCCTTCTGCCCATAGTTTTCTTGTAGTTTAATAGAAGTAAAGGGACTTGTCCGTGCAGCATTATGTTAATATAGACAGAACCATTAGCCTTTAATGGCGAAGTCAATCTCTCAAGGAAAAAGGATATGTTATTTAAAATGGTAGGAATGTAAATGACATACACAGTAAGTTCAACTTCTAAGTTCTAAGCATGTCCTTATTTTTGTGGTTGTGATGTGAAAGTTAAAACGAGAATCACAAAAGTGCAGAATTAAATCCCCCTCATAATGTAAATCAATTAAATGGTGTCAGATATATCTATTTGCAGGAACTTTCCTTGTGTACGGTGACAGCATTACTTTTAGAGGGTCTGAATTGTGGCACTCTTGCGCTGAAATTCTGATGTATGCACGTTTTCATGATAGCTACATGAAAAACCAAGTTGGGTTTTACTAAATAAGCCGGGACGAGCGATTCATTCTGGTGATCGCCAGTAGTTCTTCATAAGGAACGCATGGATAATTACCGCCTTTCTTCGCCGCAGAAAATATAAAATCAATTTATCATAAACAAAATTGAAGAAAGAAGTTGTTCGTAAACGCCACCACAGGTGAAAAGAAGCGATGCAACAATACTATCACTGCGGTAGCTAAGAGGTGGTGGGGACAACTTGATACTACGACGAAGCGGCGCCGAAAGTTTCCGTTGAAGGTTGCGCTGTAGATTCTTTATAATTTGGTTCGCCATACCGAAAATTCTGCGAGTTCAATGGGCAATAAGGCTTATATGTGATTTTGCAGAAGCTGGCAAACCAATGCTCGAGGACAGGAATTATTGGCGTAGGCGTGCTTGTTCTGATAGGCCATCCTCCCATAATGGATATGACAAATTTTCAGAAAATAAATGAAGGTATTTAAACCATGGAGCCCCACGCAGTAAAGATTAACTTGTCTGGAAAGGTGAATTATATGTCAATGAACAAAGCAAACAACATTTCACCCGATTGTTTAAAGCATCAGGCTGAGAATATATTAAAATTTAGTTCCATGACAAATAGGCTATAATAGTAGTTAGCCAACAAAGCAAAAACAAAAAAAATCCCAAAAATGTACCTGATAAAATATGCATAATATAAGACATGTTTGGTCCACCTAGGATTAATGAAGAGTTAAGTCATAGGTTAGGCACAATTTCCATTCCCATGTTTATTATAGTTATGTTGTTGACTTTTAGAACTTACTTATAGTGTTATTATCCAAGTCATGTTTTGCTGACCCAGGATTAATGAAGCGTTAAGTCGCAGATTAGGTAGAAATTCATTTTCATTAAATAAATTGAGGGAAAACCCTACAGTAAAAGTATAATAAAAAGAACTGACATTGTGTGAGTGCTTGTGTTTGCAATCATTGGATTTGAAGGTGCAATAATGGGAAGGCTGAAAATTTTGCTACCCAATATGATCACAAAAGTCAATAAAATCAACATTATTGCTGTCCAGAACATCACAAACACTATTGCTGTCAAATCACAAACAAAATTATTGCTGTTGAGGAGATCATACACTCACTAAAATATTAATTAAGGCCAGGGATAATTTGGAAGCTTGACATGCCGAAAGCTTTTGACAGATACAATTGGACTCTCATTCTCAGAACTATGGCTGCTTTTGGGTTCAATGAACAAGCAATAACCTGGACCAAAATCTGCATAACAACCCTTTACATCGAAATACCAATGGATGGGCATATGGGTTGTTTCTTCAATTCCTCAAGGACACAAAGACATGGTGAACCTCTCAACCCTTATTTTGTCATCAAGATGAATGAACATTGACTTCTAATAAGAAAATACCAATATGATAGACAGCTATTTGGTCTCATTGCATTTGTTTTAGGATTAGTGATATTAGCCTTGCAATCCTAGGACTATGTATCTTAATTTTAACAGTCAGTTATTATTTCATATGACTCCAAGAATCAAAAGGCGAATGTTGATGTTCCACATGAAGAGAAAAATAATTTGTAATTAAAATATTATTTTCCTAGGCACTTGGAATATTCTTTGCAAGGTGGCATTGTGTGGGGAAGCTTAATTTGGCCTATGACAATATCTATGGGCACTTGGCATGAAGTGGAAGGGAACATAACTATTTATGGTGTTGTAAGAGGGGTAAGAAGCATCTATGACAATGTAAAAGGTGTACAAAAGCATATCTTTGATTATCCGTAAGAAGTTGGTAGCATCTTTTTGGACTTAAAGAGTTGTTATTTTGTCTTCTAGGTGGTTGTATCGTCCTCTAATGAAGTTGAATGTCCAAGTTCATGAAAAAAGTCTTGAAGCTTCTAGAAAGATGCTTGTAACTCCCAAACACATGTCATGAGGTATCTTTTGCATGTAGACTACTTAGCTCATGGTTTGAGTCAATTGTACTAGAAACCATTCATGGTTTTTTGCGTTAGTTTTGGCTATAAATTGGAGCTTGGCAAAGGAGGTAGCACAAGTTGTTTTGTAGGTTATAGTGGTAATGAAGTGCTGTAAGAATTCAAAAGGAGAAGTTGTATTGGTTTAACTCTTTAAAGGGTTAACACAAGCTTTAGATCTCTTTGGGTGTGGAGTTTTTTATCACAAGGATTTCTCCATTTATATCTTGTGCTATAGTTTGCATCTCTTTTATATTGAATTATTTATCCCTTTTATGTATTGTGTAAAGTCATGTTTGGTTAAGTAAATCCAAAGTTTCATCTTTAAGCGATGTAAGAAAAGACTCACTCTATTACCCAACTAAAAAAGGAATAGTTTACTATACAAACCAGAGATTCTATAGTTCTTCTATGCTGCAAGTATACACCATGATTCTTAGACAAAGCCAACTATTGTACCCATAAAAAAAATTCATAATTTGCCAAGCTCATAAACTGAAGCCTTTGATTTGTTGACCACTAATATGTTATAGAATCTTGTCTTTTAGTTCTTTTTTCTAACCCCCACAGTATCATGAAAATAGATTGTACCTCATCAAAGCAGCAGGACATTTTCAAGATTCATTGATGTGCTTCAAGAAAGATCAAAGTTAAAACAATTTTGAAGATGTGTGCTTGTAAAGAAGGGTGCGCCATTACGAAGAGGAATAAAGGTTTAGGAGTTGAAGGACATTTTGGTGACAATTTAGACTTTAGAGTACTGGTGTGTAAAGATTTTTTTAGCACATGCCTTAAGAAGAGAAAAAGAATTTCTAAAATTTCAAAGTTAAAGTAATAGTGCATGCCTTATAAAGAAGAAATTACGAATTCTAAAAGGCGCCTCCAAACCAATAGTGCACACAAGGCTGTTTGCAAACCTCTACAAAGAAAACCAGTGTTCCACGAGGACACGCACCTCCCTCCCCCCCTCAAAATCCCCATGTTTTTGGGATGTGGGGATGGGTCAAGGATGTCCCCTAACTGCACCTCCACCACCACCAGAACACAAGGGATGGCTGGATGTCTTTGTGATGTCTTGAGGATGCCTAGGCATCCCTCGAGTGTCCCGAGGATTCCCAGAAGTTTCCCAGCTTGGGATGTGAAAAAGTGTGTTTTTTTAATTCCTTCAATTTCGTGCCTTGGGACAAGCCCTAAAGGCAAGTGGGACCCCTCCATTGCTTCTAACCTCTACAAAATTCTCTCAAATCCTCTATTTTTCTCACATTTGGTTTTTTATGTTTTGCAACAACTAGGTGAAGAGGAGAGAAAACAGTTAAGTGAAGGAGTGAAGGAGTTGGATTGAGATGTTGCAAGTGTAAGAGGGGTGAGAAGGAGCAAGAAGAAGAGGAGGAGGATTCTACATCAACTTAGAAGGATTTTTCAAGCACAGGGTAGGTTTCTATGACTTTTTTTGAAGTGTTTTCAAATTTATTTATTTTTTCTAAGTTTTTAGTTTCATTTTCAAAACCTAATTTGACGTTGAATCTTGATGACAAAATGAAAAATGAACAATGAACATTGAAATGAATATATGAATATGCATTTGCAGCCATGTTTATGGGATTATGTTTTTGCATAATTCCGCAGCCATGTTTATGGAATTATGTTTTCATGGAATTATGTTTTTACATAATTCCATAAACATGGCTGCAAATGCATATTCATATATTCATTTCAATGTTGATTGTTCATTCTTCATTTTGTCATCAAGATTCAACATCAAATTTTAAATTTTATTTTCAAATTTGTTAAACTAGGCTGAAACTAGGCACTTATAGAATTTATATTGTTTATTGCAGTACCACAATGAGCTCTCATGACATGAGTGAGGATGAGGTACAGGTTCATGCTCATAGTGAACCTAAATCTAAATATGAACCTGAGGTTGAGGGGGGTGACCTTGGGGCTAAACCTGAAGCCCAAACTAGTTTCATGGCAAGTGAAGCAAGTACTATAGAGTGCCCCTCTGCATTACTGGCATTGTATGCTAGGGGTTCTTTTGATCGTAAGTCTCCTCTCAGACAGTTTGCAACAAAATTACCAGGAAGGCCAGGGAAATCTAGTGGCACAAGGAGGTCGAAGTGCCACTTTTGTGATCTAGCTTGGTAAGGCAGCATTACTAGAGTTAATGCAAACCTTTTTTTTTATTCGAGGAAAAAGGCGTGGAGACATGTTCATTCTTGGCACAACCGGCAAACCACAAATACAGAGTTGAGATAAATAAGCTATGGGGTGTTTCTGATGATAGTGCAGCTACACCTACACCTACTACTTTGTCTCATAGGGCACATGTTCATTAGAGCCAGCCACATAGTTCTAGTCATACTTTGCAGACGAGAGTAGCAATGATGGCAGGTTCTTCTAATGCCCATGCAGAAGATGGTAGGGGGAAACGCAAATTGCAAACTCAAAGTAACCCCATAGCTGATTTGTTCAACGTGCAACTGAAGGATGAGATAGATGATGTCATTGGAAAATTCTTCTTTGCCAATGGCATCCCATTTCATGTAGCTCAATCTCCTTATTATAGGGAGATGATGTTGATGGTAGCAAGGGGAGGACCATCATATGTGCCACCAAGTGAGACAAAATTGAGGACCACGATCATGGATAAGAACTATTCCAAGATCAATTTGTTGATGGAGAAGATGAAGGAATGTTGGCTGAAGATTGGATGCAGTATAGTCATGGATGGGTGGACAGACATTAGCCATCGTCCACTCATTAATATCATGGTTACATGTACAGAGGGCCCATACTTTCTTAAGCTAGTTGATTGTATAGGGCATCGCAAAGATGTTGATTTTCAGTTTTAGGTCCTCAAGGAAGCTATTGAGGAGGTTGGGCCACAAATGTGGTCCAAGTAGTGGCAGGTGCAACACATGTGTGCAAAGTTGTGGGGAAACTTGTTGAGGCAGCTTACAAACATATTTGGTGGACTTGGTGTTGTGTGAATGCCATGAACAATGCACTCAAGGACATGGAGAAGATTAAGTGGATCAGAGAAATGGTCAATGATGCTAGAGATGTGTAGATGTTTATCTGCAACCACCACACTTCACATGCACTCTTCAAGAGCTTCTCTAAGGAGTTGTTGAAATCCACTAAGACTAGATATACATCCTATTTCATTCTCTTGGAGAGAATGATTGAGTTACAAGTCACTGCAACTCATGGTTATGATAGCATATTGGAATAGGTGGGCCAAGTCCAGGACAGAGCAGAGGAGGAGGTTGAAGGATACAATGAAGAGTGATGTGTTTTGGAGTGATGCAAATATATAGTCTCCATCATTGCTCCAATTTTCCAAGTCATTAGATATGGGGATGTGGATGCGCCTAACCTTGGAGAGGTGTATGAGTGCATTGATTCTATGCTTGACTAGATGAGGGTTGCCATGCAAGAGAAGGACCAATCATTCATCGGAGCTGGGAGAAGCTCAACACTCCCTTGCACATGGCTACCTATGCATTGAATCCTAAGTGGTACAAGACTAGGCCTGGTAGAGTTACACCGATACAAGATGCGGAGGTGAAGGCAAGGTTCTACAAGGCTACTAAGAAGATGTATGATCCTATAGATGCCAGCACAATTCACATTGAGTGGACCAAATTTGCCACTCTTAGGGGTTATTTTGATGCATCCAAGATGGATATGGAATCTATGGCATAGGAGGACCCAATTTTGTGGTGGAATTGCCATGGATCGAGATCTTTGACTACCACTCTAGCCATCTGATAGTTAGCCCAGGTTTCTAGTTCTTCAACTGCATAGAAGAATTGGTCTACTATAGCTTCATCCACTCTCTTAAGAGGAACAGACTTACCTCTAGGAGAGCAGAGAAGCTTGTGGCTATACATAGTGCTTTGCGTCTCATTGCCCACAAAACACTTGTGTACAAAGAGAGTCCAGCAACACAATGGGATGCAGAGCTAGAGGAGCCAACACAGATTGATGAGGATGCTACAACATTAGGTGCAAGGCTGGTTGGTATTAGTTTGGCGGAGCTTGACCATGAGGAATCCAATGGTTCCAATGATGAAGAGTTTGGGGATGATTAGAGGCCTCCCTTCACTACATTTTGACATTTTTTACTTATTTTGATATCATGCTACTCAATGTAATCATCTTTATGATATTTTCGATATAATAGAAATCTCTAATTTGACATTTTCATTTGTCAAATTTTATTTAGTATTCAAGTATTTAAAATTTTAGTATTTACTATTTAGTATTTGCAATTTGCTATTTTACTAATTTGCCAAAGTGTCATTTGAAATGTAATTCTTATACATCTTTTTATAACTAGTTTTTCAAGTACTATATGTATATCAACCCCCCCCCCCCTACCCTGCCCCAGTTGTCATCCCCTCATCTGGGAACTTCATGGAACACTGAAGAAAACTAATCAAAAAAAATTCTTTCACTTATGTGCGTTAGTGTGTGCTATAGGATCAATGTGAGCCACAATGAAGATAAAGAGCATATAGGAAGTTCCAATGTGCCTTCATAAAGGCATTGAATATTACACTAAAATTTTATAAAGTAATGATGTGTGCTAGAACTTTGGAGTCTGCCAAAGCACAGGACACAAGAAGTTAGACCAAAAGCATGTAAAAATGAAGAGTGGTGCACTTGAAAAGGAAGAATAGTCTATAGGCATGCATAAAAGTTGAAACACACACTCCAACACAAGGGTTTGTGAAAGTTGCAGAGGAGAAGACAAGGCAGCCTTAATAATTGAGGTTAAGTACCTTAGGGAATACATTTCTCATCTTCTACAATCCACTTCAAATCCTACAACATTAATGCCCCAAGTTCTAGACTCCCCCAACAAGCAAAAACAACTAGATCAACTAATTTGTACATGGCAAAATCAACTCAAGTAAATTTCTTTGACTAAGCCAATGGGTACTACTAAGTTTTTGTGGTGTGGGGATGCAATGGGTTTATATTCCATTTTTATGTATCAGGTTAACCTCTTGGGATGTATACTACACACTCCTACAACCAAGTGAAAGAATGTTGGAACTAAGGTGTGCCATCCACCTAAGAATTCCTTAAATAAGTTTATTTGAAGACTAGCAAAATAATATTGATTATCCATGTGGTAGGTTGTAATGAGTTCCGCATGTTAAAGTGCAGTATGAAGGCTTGTCTTAGTCCATTGGTGTTATGTTTCAACCACAAATCATTTCGGGAAGAACTCGTAGCCACAAAATTGTAGGTATTTCACTGTACGTATAATAGTGCCAGTGCACTTGCAGCAATCTTGAAATATACGAGGTGATAACCAAGAGCATGGTGATGTTATTGGAGATGTTTAAAGGTACCCAAAGCAAACATTTCATTGGAAGTTTGTCTCTACTATCACAAGCCACAAATAGTATTTGGATGTGAAAGTAATTGGATAATTTTGCACAACAAAAATATTCTATATCCACCTACTTTTCATTCAATAAACTATTACATACTTATAGGATTTCCATATCCTATATTATAGGAAACCTCCTTCAATGAGACCTAAATATATGAGTTGTTTTAAAAACTCAAATCCCTACAAACACTCGTACAACAATATTATATTAACCTACACATGATATTTTAACAAACCATGAACAAACACACTATAATATAATATTAAGTTATTTCTCAACAACTTCATATTTGTTACACGTATTTATAATGCTAGTTTAATTACCCACGTTAACACTAATTCCTAACACCCCCCCTTAGTGTGAACATGGGGAGAAAGTACATCACAAGAACTGGAAACAGAATCATATGCCTACGCATACTTTTAGGTCTGCATGCTACTATCTAGGTCTTGCTGCACATGATCACCTACATACAAGAACTTGTCTCGCTTTCACTTCTAGTGAACTCATCACTGGCCAATCACACTTCCATGAAGTCTAGGAGTCAGAGGATCTTTGTAGTCAGCTGCTCTCCTATACAACTGTTTACAATTTCGATGATGTCTACATTCTCCTCTTTTCAAAATTTAACACTTTCAACTGCAGTAAGCCCAACTCTTGTGGCTCATGATCTTGATTCAAACAAAAGGCACCTCTCATCAGCCTTTCATGGTTTTCACACAATTTTACCACAAACTTGGACACAAACAAGAACACATTCATCTGTTCTCCTCATATGGTTTTCTGGATTACCACTAACCGTTTCAAGATACATGAACTGCATTACACTAGTGCTTTTGTTCAATACAATATTTTACACTAGCAGGTTACATGAGGAAATAACTCACACAAAAATAGAAAAGAAAGGAAATGCCGCTAATACCAAAAGCAACCTCATCATTCATGGTTGATGAGAGGCACCATTGTCCTCCATCTTCCGTTGCCTCCTACCTCGAATATGATATGTTACACTTTATTCACCCAATCTTTTGAGAGCCCAAATAGATTTAGCATGGATGGCCTTGAAAGCACAAACAAGACTTTCAAACATATTTGTAAAACCTATGAGATAATAGGATGTCAGACTCAACCGAAAATGCATCCTTTAAAATGCTACTTTGATGTGTATACAAAATGTCCTTATGACTCAAAGTCTCAAAGATAAATCTTCTCTTAGATACACACTTTTCACATTAATAACTCCTTACAAAACTTCTTGTAATTGTTTCTTTTAAATTAAACCCTTCCAATCTTTAACATATTAAATGTAATCAAAACTAAACTCTTACTCCCCTTATATCTCCAAATTAAAACTAAAGTAATGCACATCTCACAACAAATTGCACATAAAAAATCATAAACAATTTTAAATACCTTGTAACTATTTTCAATGCCACACAAACATGCCTTAACTGCAAATAACTAGTAGAAGTTTTTTTTCATTTTCCTCTTGCAATGTTGCCAATTCAAGTTTGCATTGTTTTTTAATCCTCCAGTGTGGTGATTGGTAGAGAGATTGAATGCCCAGCAATGAAGAACCCAGCAGTTAAATATTATTGCATTTTCCTACATGTTTATTTAGCTTGTTTAGTTGTTGTGAGTGGATCATGATGAGGGTAGATGGCATCTTCCATGAATGTAACCCACCTATATTTGGGTATTTGTAGTTACATCTCTCATTGGTCGTATTTGTCTCCTCTCTTTTCTATTTATGTATCGACTCTTCTAGCTTGTATTCATTCATACAATTGTCAGCTTTTGGTTAATGCATTTGTGTTGAGCAACATTTTGTGTTAGTATATTGTGCTTGTCTAATGTTCTTGGAAGCTATCCTTATTTTGCTGGTTTGTTTCTTAAATCATTTGTTGCATAAGAGTTTGAGTGTCTATTTCACCCTAGAACTGAGTCTTTATGCTTTTTGCATATTCTAACACATGGTGAACTCGAAAACCCAACTTCAACACAAAGACAGAGATATGTATTATACCTGGTAGCATAATGTAGGAGCAATCATAAAGTACACCAAATTTCTTAAATTGATGTTGGCTGGATAGTCCACCCTGGCAGAATCCATGAATGCCTCTGCCTGCCTCACAAGCACTTAAAACATCAGATTGGAAGGAAGAAAGAAGACGTCAGCATACATTCACAAGATCATCAAATGGTTCAGACAAGTGCAAGCAGTTATAATCAAAATTGAAAATTTTATCAACTATTCCACAATATACAGTCACATTTGCATAGTTTTCCATACCTTTTCGCCATTAATTTTAAGAACTCTTAGATCATGATTAGTATGTGCATAGGACACCAATTTCAACCAAATTGTGCTTGCATATAGCATAAGTACCACACCCGATAACACTGCTGAATGACACCTGCAGATTATAAAGATTTACATTTTAGGTAAATTACCCAAAATAGGACACTTTCAGCATATAGCTACAATGTTTATGAAGAACAGACTAGCATCATTTGGGAGACATTATACTAGATTGCCACAAAAGAATCAAACATCAAAGCTTTAAAATTGATTCATCCAACCATAATTTCAAATGGTTGATTTTTGACATGGACAAGACAATTTAGGCAAATAAATTCAACTTTCTGTATGATGTATACTGAACAGGAGCTATGTTATAAAACCAATAAAATCAGACTTCAGGCAGTACAATCAGTGGCAGGAAACCTGCAAAAGAAAACATGGGATGGTACTGCAGACATAATTTTTGAAACATGTGCATGGACTAAGTACCTTCTGTTCCTTATTATGCTTGTAGGAGATATAAGTGCAAGTTAAAGGCAGAATAATGTGTTAAAGAATACTTCAACATATTAAACACAGCTATATAATTTGATTCCAAAGCAAAACCATGAAAAAGCATACACATCCTGAAACATTTTTATAAATAGTTTTGACAGATTTAGCTAATTCTGATTCTAAGAATCCAGTCCTATGCAGTATTTTGTATTTGGTCATGTGATAAAGCCCCACATAGTAGCATGGTATGCTTTCTGCGCTGACTTGGAGTAATTTGCTGAGAGTACCAGTGAGACCCTTGATGACTTAGTTGATTGTAGATCTGTTGTGTAAATACACGAATATAGATTTGTGACATGACAGTTGCACAAGTTGATGTGGCAAAGACTCACCCACATCTTGACAAAATGTGAAGGTGTGAATTTTTATATGGTTAAGACAAAAAGATTTGAATGAAGATTTGAGGAATATATCAAAAGATAGATATTTTTTCGAATCACATCTTAACTCAGGTTTGTTTACCATATGATAGCTAGTCATATGTTGTGGAGGATTACGATCCTGACATTTGTTTTTACTTTTTTCTGATATTTGCCAACAGACAACCATTTAAGTCCTACAAGATTTGTTTAAGCTTCAAAGCATAGTTCCATGGAGATTCCTAATGGGGTGACATGAGGATGGGTTTTGGGGATGGGAGGACCAAGGGCCTAAGTTTGGGGGGGGCGAGGAGGCAGGGGGCGGCGCTGGCACTGAAATACATATAGTACTTGAAAAAAATAGTTATAAAAAGGTGTATAAATATAAGAATTACAAATGAAACTTTGGCAAACTAGTTTTAAAGTTTCAAATTTTGAATTTTGAAGTGAATATTAACAATTTGAATTTAACAATGAAAATGTCGAATTCAAAATTTCATAATGATGAGTACAATGACAAATGTTCAAAATAACAAAATGGAGTGAAGTGAGGCCTCTAATCATCCTCAAAATCCTCATCACTAGAACTATTGGACTCCATATGGTCAAGCTCCTCCAAACTAATACCAACCAGTCTTGTCTGTGTAGCATCCTCATCAACCTTTGCTGACTCCTTTGGCTCTACATCCCATTACGATGTTGAACTTTCCTCGTACATATGTGTCTTGTGGTCAATGAGATGCAAGGCACTATTTACAGCCACAAGCTTCTCTGCTCTCCTAGAAGTAAGTTTATTACTCTTAAGGGAGTGGATGAAACTATAAGTAGACCAGTTCCTCTCAGTGGCAAAAGAACTAGAAACTTGAGATAGCAAACAAATGGCTAGAGAGGTAGTCAAAGAAGTCGACCCATGCATAGTACACCACAAAACTGGGTCCTCCCGTGCCATAGTTTCCCTATCCATCTTGACCTTCTCAAAATAACCCCCAAGAATGGCAGATTTTGTCCACTCGATATGAATGATACCAGCCTCTACAAGATCATACATCTTTTGGATGGCCTTCATGAACCTTGCCTTCACCTCACCATCCTGTATGGGTGTAAGTTGTAACTCTACCAAGCCTTTGCATGTACCACTTGGGGTTCAATGCCACATGGAAGGGAGTGTTGAGCTTCTCCCATCTATGATGAATGATTGAATGAATGTGCTTATTGTAGAATGCTAATGTGGGATCCTTCTCTTGCACGGTAGCCTTCATTTGGTCAACATAGAATCAATGCACTCATACACCTCTCCAAGGCTAGGTGCATCGGTATCCCCATATCTAATCACCTAGAAGACTTATGTAATGATGGAGACAATATATTTTGCATCACCCCAAAAAACATCACTCTTCACTACATCCTTCACTGTAATGTCCCCTTCTCGTGCTTGACTTCTTCTGTTGACTGTTGGCCTATTCTGGAGACCCGTAGGCTTCTCGGTGGTGAAATTAGGGTTTCTTGGTTGGTGGTTTCCTGTGCTCACGGATTGGTGATTGAACTGCGGATTCCTTCTGGGTTTTTCGTGAGCTTTTCGGTGATGTGTTCTTCTTGGCTTTCTGAGCACTTTCACGAATTTACTATTTTTAGTAAATTCTATTTCTGGCACTAGTCCTGTTGACTTCGGCACGGTTGGCTCTCATCTTCAGACATTTCAGTTGGTTTGATCCATATTGACCTTGGGAAGCATTTTTGGTGAGATTTGTCCAATTGATTTAAAATATTATATTTTAAAGTTATATTTTAATATTGTGACCCCTTGGTCTAGTGAAAACAACTTAAGTTGTTCTTAAAAAGGGGACTTTGAGGGGTGGCGCCTCATGAAGGTATTTTTATATTTCCTTAAGGTTCAAAATCAATTGCTTGAAAAGGGACGCCCCATCTTTGGTAAAAGATTATTTTAAATTAAAAAGTCAAAAATTGCATCAAGACAAAGGGACGCCATCTCTGGAGGGAAAGGTGAAAATTCGAATTTGAAAGTTAGGGTTTCTAGAAGCTTTTGGAAAGTCATCACAAGTTTATAAAAGGAGGTCTTGGTCTTCATTTTGATTATCTGATATCTTGAGTAAAGTTATGCTGCCGAAATGGTGAGAGGATTGCTTCGAGGAATGAATGCCTCCTAGCTTGGCTCAACTTCGTGCTTGTGAGATAGCACCTAGTGGAGAGGTTTGATTGTTTTTTGAGTGAATTTGTAGTGAGTTTGCTTTCAGCTGTTGTTTATGCATTGTAATCCTTTTATTTGCAAAATAATCAAAAAAAATGGAGTTGCTGGTTTGTGTTGCAGATTTGGTTTTTAGCTCATAAGTCATTGTGTGAATTTCTTTTGGTTTTGGGTAGTTTACCCATGCAATTGCTAGGTAAGGGCGCCCCTTCCAGAGAAGATTTAGAATTTTTACTGAAGTCTACAATTTACTAAGGCAAAATCGCCCCTCCTTGCAGCCGTACCATCTTTAGTGTCATTGGAATTCGTGCAAGAAATAAATATCTGCATTTAGGTTCTGTTTTGTGTTTTCAGCTTGGGCACCTCCAGCATAGGAATGATTTGCATCAGATTTCATGTAATTTGGGTGAGTGGTGAGTGAGTTGTGTGCATTTCTTTGAGTTACTGTACTGCTGGTTATCATTTTCAGTCTTGGTTCTGTGATAACAGCTTGCATAGAATTTATCATTTGAGTTAGGTCTTGAAAAGAGAGACATTGAGAGCATTAAGGAAAGCATTGTACTTTGTTGCAGCATTGAGAACACTCTTCTCTTGAACTTAACAGATAAATCTCTGATATTGTAAGTTGAACAGTAGTATTGTCAGCATCTTTCTTATTCTTGCTAATCTCATATTTGTAACTGCCCACTGAATAAGTGGAAGAGGCTGGCTTGCTGCCTGTTTACTTATTTTGCATTGTAATTTCATAAGTCTCCGCCATATGGTCGCCTCATCTCCATCATGGATTGAGTAGCACATACTTGGTGTTGAGTTATTTTTTAGTATTGCAATAGATAGGGATCCTCTGACCATATGCTCGTCGTTCGCCGACGCATTTCTTCGTTAGAGTTCTTGTTTCAGCATTTCCTTTAAGATCCTCTGACTAATGCTCACACCTTGCCCACATCGGGATCCTGGTGTATATTCTGGTTAGAGTTGCTTTCAGCATCGTTTTGGTTTATGAGCTAACCTTAACGGGTGCTTGTTAATTGTAACTTGCAATTGAAAATCGAAAAAATTTGGCTCGGTATCTTTCAGTGGTATCAGAGTTATGCATCCTGCCATCCTGTGAAAACAGCCTTCTATGAGTGACAGAGAACAGAGGTATTTGGCAAGGGTATACAAGAGGGATACCATTCAGAAACAGTTGTATCAGGTTCCAGAAGGTCAGACAGCATCAGAGGTTTTGAGGGCTAATTGGGAGCCTTCTCAGGAGACAGAAATGGGGGATAATGAAAGGACTTCAGGTGGTAATGAGAGAATTTTGGGCGATAGGAATGATAGTGGGAAGAGTAAAGAGAGATCACCAAGTCCAGGACAAAGGTTTGAGAGGAAAATGGATGCCTTGATGGACATGGTATCTTTCATGATGGGGAAAATGGGTCAGAACCCAATTCCACAAAACAATATAGGGCACACGGGAGAACATAGTGCCTCCAACCAGCATAATGGTCACACAGCTCAGCCTACTTCTAATAGCATCTACATCTCTGCTAGACCATTCAAACCCACATCCAGAGCCTGAAGAAAATGCTTCATTTTTGGAGCAATTGAGAATAGGCCGTACTGAATATGAAACTCTTCCTAATGAAGTCAAACTAGACATGTCCTTCAACGATTTCATGGAGCTTAGGAGGAAGAATAGAGGAAAAGGGAGAAATTATGAACAAAGGAGAACTCCAGTACAAGGAGACTTGTATCAAGCTATCAACAAGGTTATGCTTCCCCACTTTGATGGAAGTGATAGTAGTTCTGCTCGAGCTTGGATACAGAAGCTAGACAACTATCTGGCTCTTAAACCAATGGCTGAAGAAGAAGCAATTAAGTTCGCTACGCTACACCTAGATGGGGTGGCACATGAGTGGTGGTACCATGGCCTAGTCACCTTAGGTCATGGGTCTATCACCCTCTACCCTTGCTCTGTCTTGGACCCGAGCCACCAATTCCATTTTGTTGTCATAACAATTAGTTGCAATAACTCTTGCAACTCAAGCATCCTATCCAAGAGAATAAAATATAATGCATATCTAGTCTCTATAGGTGTCAATAATTCCTTCTTAAAGGTCTTGAAGAGTGCATATGAAGTGTGGTGGTTGCAAATTAACATTTGCACATCTCTACCGCTTCTTTGATCCAATCAACCTTTCTCATGTCCTTGAGTGTATTATTCATGGCATGTACACAACAAGGAGTCCACCAAATATGTCTATAAGCTGCCTCAATTAACTTCCCTGCAGCTTTGCACACATGGGCCGCATTTGTCACTACTTGGACCACATTTCGTGGCCCAGCCTCCTCTATAGCATCTTTGAGGATTTGAAACTGAAAATCAGCGTCCTTGCGATGCCCTAAACAATCAATTGCCTTGAGAAAATAAGGGCCCTTTGAACATGTAACCATGATATTGTGGACTTTCACCCATCCATGACCACGCTACATCCACTTGTGACCAAGGATTCCTTCATTTTTTCCATTAACATATTAATATTGTAATAGTTCTTATCCAAGATTGTGGTCCTCAATTTTGTCTCCCCTAGTGGCACATATGATGGTCCTGCCATTGCTATCTTCAACATCACCTCCTTATAATAAGGAGAGCGAGCCACATGGGATGGAATGCCATTGGCAAAGAAGAATTTTCCAATGGCATCATCTACCTCATCATTCAATTGCACATTGGATAATTCTACTATTGGGTTAGGAGCATCACTTGACATATTGCATTCCCCCCTAGCCTCTGCTAGTCCTAGAGTAGAAGAAACTGACATATGTGCAACTGGCTTCTACAAACTAGTAGAACTAGGACCCTATCTCTAATGACCCCTTGACCTTAGAGACAAAGAAGCAAATGTAGGTGCATTGTCTTCACCACTTGGACCACCCCAGGATTTACATATCTCAGCCCTAAAGTTCAATTTTTTGCCAACGTCTCACATATTTCTACACCTTTTCCTTGGATATGAAGGAGGTAGGCATTAACTTTGGTAATGCTGCCCTAAAATTCTAGCTTACGAAAGTAGCACTTCCACAACCTAATGCCCCTAGATGCCCCAGGCTTGACTTGTAATCTTGTTGCAAATTGTCTTAGAGGAGACTTGGGTCAAAGGGACCCTTAGCAAATTTTGCAAATACTTCAGAAGGGCAATTCATATTTGCACTAGCAATGGAACTAGTGGATGGGTTTCACAGTCACCCCTCTTTGCTTTTGCATTTTCATCGTGATCAGCTCCATAATCAAATTCACTTTCAGCTTCATCTTCAACATGTTGAGGCTCCAGTTCAACCTCATCCTCACTCATGCCATGAGAACTCAGAGTGATACTACAATAAACAATACAAAATTTATAAGTTTATAATTTTAAAATTAAAATTCAAGCTATGCATAATGCAAGGGATTCAGACACAACGATTTTCTTTTTGTTTTTCTTACTTCAAGTTGCACAAAGCGCAAAAGCAGAGGATACACAAATTAAATTCTTTGTTCTTAATCTTTGTCAACCAAGGATTTCACTTTTGTTTTTCTTACTTCAAATCACACAAAGCGCATAAACAGAGAATACACAAAAGTTATAATCCTAGTTTGACAAAACAAAAATTAAAAATTTTAACATTTAAAAGTAAATTGTAAAACTTTTTAAAAAAATATATGACATCTTAATGTTGTATAATTAATCTTTTTTTGCAAAATTGAAAATTCAAAACCAAACTAACAACTTGGTATATGTTTTTTTTCAATGTTGATGACAATATGCAGCCATGTCTATGGATCCTATCAACATAAATGATGATATACAGCCATGTCTATGGATCCTATCAACATAATGACAATATGCAGCCATGTCTATGGATTCTATCAACAAAAATCATGAAACTAATTAAAAAAAACAGTCATAGAAGCCTACCTCTTGCTTGAAAAATGATAGTTTCTTGAGTTGGGAATTTGGCATCATTTCTCTTATTGCTCCTCCTCAACCCTCTTGCTTTTCACTCTCACTCTTTCATCTTGCACTTGCAGCTCCCACTCTCACACTCACACTATCAAATTCTTGTTGATTTGTTATTGTGAGTTGAATGAGGATAGGAGGGTGTTTTATAGAGTTTTTGGGGTTTGGGTGGGGCCCATAGGCCATTAGGGTTCGGCCTTGGGCATAGTGATAAAAAATAATTTAAAAGAATTTGCTTTTTTGGCCGTTTGGTCATGGGAGACGCCTCAATGTCCCCTAGACGTCTCAAAGACGACGGCTCTGGTGGGGGGCGTTCCCCCCAAGTTCCCACATCTCGGTGACATCCCAATCCCGAAAACGCAAGGTTCTTTTTTTTTGGGGGGGGAGCGGGGAGAGGGGGGAGGGCGGGGGTGGGCGGAGGGGGGGGCGGGGCGATGCGTCCCCATGGAACACTGCTTCAAAGCAAAGCTAATAATACAACAATCAAATCAACCCATTTGGATATAACCAGTGTTACCTCGAGTTTATAGTAAGGGAACGACTATATGAAATATAGGGAAATTTTAAATATTCATATGAAAACATGGATAAAGCATGCATATATACATTATAGAAACTTAGCATTAACATTTGTGTTAAGAATTCATTGTCAATACTCAATATGCATTCAGAATTCAGAATTCATTGTCAATATGCATGTGATATTAAACAATAACATACAAGTTATAAACGTATAACAAAATCCCCAAAGGCTACATTGCTGCCATATAGTTTTTTTTTCAATTATGATATGAAAATCAAAATAAAAATCACATAGTACACTACTATCGTCCCCTATCCCCAGGACAGGGACGAGGGGATTTAGACTTGGGGACGCGTCGCCAAGTAACACTGGATATAACAATAGTTTCATGTTCAAACCATAAGTACGTTTTTCAATACGGAATACATCATATCCAAATATTGTACACATGGTAGAAATCCATTTACATCAAATTTGGCAAGGTGTATCAAAAGTGTACATAAAATTCAAATACCGGTATTTAAAAAACGAAAAAGCTCGGCAAACGAAGTGTACATATAAGCCAAAAAAGTGGTAGGCAGATATTCAAAAATTCAGAAACTCCTTTTAACTAGTGAGTTACTCCTATGCTTTTTCACAAAATAGTGGGGATTCAGGGTCAAAGACCAGGTTTGACCACCAAACAGCATGGTAGCTAGACTTATTATGGAAAAATTGACAGTTCCAGATGAACCACGAGTTCTATTGCAATTTTTGCTTCTATGATTTATGTCTTAAATTATTTCTTAGAGCTACTAGTAGAGTTCTATGGGTGAACAATTCAATATCTAAGGACATAAAAGCCATGTCAAAGATTGCATGCAGAATTACTAAAGAGGCTATTACATTTCAATGCATTTCTAGTTCAAAGTCAATTTGGTGGCAATTTTTTAAGGGAATTCAATGGTAACAAAAGTGTTTATTTCATAGCAAGCCAAGTAAAATTGTAGAAGACTATCCATAAAATAAGAAATGATGGTAATTGTAGCTTTGTGGTATGCAATGTGCATGATGATGAGAGAAGACAATCTATACATGAAGCTAGTTCAACGCCTATTTAAGAAGTTTCATCAAAAGCTACATCAAAGCATTAGGAGGTTGTTCCAATATAAAGCACACTGTTGGGGTGCACATGGATTTCTTGCTAGTCTGGAGATGATTATCATGCAAGTGGAGACATTGGAACTGCTAGATGCAGGGCTTTGCACTTGTAACCATGTTCCAAAGAGGAAGTGATTTTTCCCCAACTATCTTAGTCCATCCACCCATAATGTTGTTTCAACAATTTCAACAATGGCACAATCATTTGTGTAGGATGTTTCAGCAAAAACAAGTGAATTTTAAATGGTTGCACCTTACACAAAGACCAAAAGGATGAACATCCCAACATCATTCAGTTGTATGCCCTCTATGCACACAGTGGTGGGCATGTAACTAAGATGTGTGCTATAGGTCTTTGCCAAGAACACCTTCATGTGTTGTGCGTGTGAACGGCGTGATGTTCTTGCATAGACTAACATGCACATCAAGGTTAACATTGTTGCACAGGAGATGACTAAGAAGTCTACACACCTACATGAGATCAGTCCCATGTAGAGCACTGAGAAGTGTGAACCTATTGATATACTACACATTGTTGGGGTGCACATAGATTTCTTGCTTGTCTAGAGCTACTTGTCAGACAAGTGGAGACACTAGCACTATTGAGCGTAGCACACAATGTAGATGCTTCATTAGCATTGGATTGTGGGGAGAAGTATATGAAACCTTCTTTGCTTGCAAGGCAACCAGTGTAACCCAAACCAATGTTGCATAATCTCATCTTGGATGAAGGAGATTGAATATGCCTTGGTCATCCTTGCCAAGATCTCAACCTTTATTGCCCATTTGCTTTAGCAAATTGGACCTAATTCCTTTGGTATGTTTCTCAAAACTACCAAAAAAGCTTATTGAATCGGACTGTATAGAATGACATGGATTTACCAAATTCTCATATGTCAAATATGCGCATTGCAAGTCTAAACTAGGCCAGGTGGTGCACTAATGTCTAACTAAACATGTGTTGGGAACTATGTGCACTCAAGCTGGAGTCACATGAGTTCCTCTTCTTTCACTTAGAGCCCTGAGTGCATCTATCCTCAACTTGTAAAAGACCTTCCAAGATAGGATCAGCAACTTGAATGTTGCATGTCATGATAGCTATTAGCTGCTCCAAGATAAGACTGAAGTTTTTCTCCTTTGAATAGAGAACATCTTGCAACATTGGCTGTGGCATTGGAGATGTTAGACCTCCTAGAGTAGGCATGCTTATTCTCATCCAAAGATGCTAAAAGGGATTCTTTCATTTGGAGGTTACTTGCCCTTTTGCTCACCTTACCCATGACTGCAACAATGGATATATTCATGCATCTAATACTAATTCTCTAACTAATGGCAGATGATGTAATAAACTTTCTGCTTTGATACAAATGATATAAATCCTTGGTGGTCCAAATGAAAAAAACACTCCTATGAAGGATGGGGTTTTGTAGCTTTTGCAAATGGAAAACAAAAGACGATAAACCAATCAGTCAATCAAAGTGAAAGACTTCAGCAAATATGCGCTGATTCTATTTGCAAACAAAAATGAATAGAATACGATGTTTGTTTACAAAGATTGTGTCTAAGAATGAAGATTCCCATGACCAGAAAGGGGAAACAAATCTAACTAGTTTGCCTACAATTGTACAATACCTATCATCTAATCGATCTTAATGTGAAAGGTGTGTGTATATAAAGAATACATTACAATTTCAAAACAAGAATCAGAAGTGTAATAATTCATTCTAAACTGTCGACACTCCAACTATCCTGTCAATTGTGCTTCCTAATGGTTGGCATTTTGCTACATGGTCGAAATCGTCTACATGCAAGTCTGCTAAAGTCACCGAGTGTTACACAAAGTTATGCAAAGTCATATACAGTGCCATGAGATGAGCAATGTGCTAAGTCATGTGTGAGGGTGCACAAGGTCAAGTGCAGTGGCATGTAATGCAATAGTGCTTAGAGTCATGCATGGTGGTGCACAATGACAAGAGTTGAACAAAGCAACACAAGTGCTTGCAAGAAGTGCGAAGGTATGCTAAGGTTTACATGATAGCACACCAAACAACACAAGTGCTTGCAAGAGGCATGAAGAGTTGTTTAAGTTTGCATGGCAGTGCATGAAACAACACAAGAGCTTGAGCAAGGCATGAAGGTTGTTGAAGCTTGCACAATGATGCGAAGTATTGCACATATTGCAATGTTTCTCTTGGCGCTGTGCTGGTGCACAAAGGACACATGATACTTCTGAGTTCCTCCATGTTGTCCACTACCTAGTGTTCCAATCAATTGAAGTGTCAAATAGGGAAGAATGCTTGTGATACCACCAATTCAAAGCTACCTTTTCTAGATATGCTCCAATGGTGGATAATAATTCCTTTATGAGAAGCCCAGCTTGTACTCTAGAAGTTCACCTAGCCATAACTAAGTGCTGATGTTTTTGAGCTCCAAAAACACTCTAGAGACCTCCAAAACTATTGTGGAAGGCATGTAAGGCAACTGAAAGTGGCACAATGCTGGTGATGTTGTATGGCTAACACTAATGTGTTGCAATTTCTATTGATATGGGGAATGCCTATCAGATTGTGCAGATTTATTTGACTAAAACCACGAACTGTTAAGATCCACAATTAAGTTAAAGTCCTTGAGTGACCCCCCTATGCTCAGACCAGATGATGAACCGTGGGGATGAGAATGTGGACCTCCTGCTACCATCTCAAATGCCATATATTAAGTATATGATTTTGCAAAAGCTACTTGGCATTATTTTTTGTCATCAATCCAATTTATCCATTCATCAATTTGCTTTCCCCACTTGTCTATTACCTATTACTCCATTTTGGAGTTGAGCAACTTAAAATTCAACATTCACAAGATTTCTTACCATAAAATCATTAGAATTCAACAAGGCGGACTATATGTTGCCTTTATTACTAAATTTTCATTTAATAAAGCAAAGAAAAGATAGAGAAGCCCAGCACTTGAGATAGAATTTTATAACTTGTTGACATTGAATTCGCACTTTAAAGCATCTTACCTTCCGATGACATATATAGGAGAAAATATTTCAGCCGTAGTAATGATGACATGTAGGAAAAGTATGCTCTGCAAAGAATAGCAAAAGAATGACAATAAGAACATCTAACAATACGACTTTCAAACTTAACAGCAGGATTTTCAATCAACCAAAAAATTAAAAGCAGACTGACAAGTGATAAACTAAATTATTAAGTAGGAAATTTCATCTGGTTCCTATAATGGGTGATTCTAGGTGCATTAATTCTTTTCAGAAATGAGTGTTTCTACAAATAAAAAATATATTTTATAGTCAATGCTTCCTGTGTTAGAAGGTTATATGATATATTGATATCAATGCAACTCTGGTAGTCTTGAAAGAATTAAAGAGAACGCATGTAATGAACAACAGTTTTCTAAATTATATTCGTCTATAAGCCAAAAGAGTTAGGACTTTCTATACTGTAATAAAAAGCATTAAATTTGCAGTCGAACTAGGCTCCAGGAACCCTAAACCCAATGTACTGATAACATTAGAAATAGCATGCTTTTAAGCAACAGACCAAAATAGCATATCTTCAAACTTGATATTTAAGAAAATAAAAGAAATTTAATTCCATTTTGTGTACTTAAACAAAAATGCTACACATATCACAGATGTGTTCTAATGCAGCTACATTTAGTAGGGTTTTTTAACAAAAAAAAGATAAACACACAAATAGTATCTTTTTCTAAGCAATCAACACTAATTGATAAAATTCATGATATTGATATCGTTGAGATTTAGTCCACAACAGATTTAGATGTCTATGATGCAAACGATAACAAAAAAATAATATTCACAAAGATCATTCTCAACCAACACAATTTTTTTTAGAAGTTTAATCTCAAATGGAAATACTTTTTTTGAAGGTTCTTTTTAGTAAAGGCTTCATGCAAAAGTAGCTAAGCAAATAAAAAAACTAAGAAAGATTTAACAACAAAATGTGCAGACTCTTGTTTGGGCAAAAAATCTTAGAAAGAAACAAAGAAAACGTATTAATGTCCACAAGTGACCAGAATAAGTCAAGGAGATTCAAAAGTACATTCAGATACAAATAAGTTAACACGATAGAAAGTATGAAGGAAAAGAGAACCTTAGGCTCTGAAAAGTAACCAACCAGCTACACCTAAACTTTGTGATCCAAAAACAAGTATAAATAGGCATGTGAGGGAAAGACCCTCAATGAAACAAGGAGCAGATAAAAATCAAAGCAGGAAACCATCACCATCACATGTTTGAAGCAAATCTCAGGCCAGAATAATGGATGGTGTCACCATCTGATGCCATGAACAGTTCAATGCAAGAACCAAAAATGCACGTAGGTGAATGTCCAGGTCTAAGGGATGCACAGTGGACATTCCTAAGAGGAAGCAAGGTATTCCTCCTAGAGTGCATTGAGCATTCTAATACCCAAGGCCAATGAACCTTTGGATAGAAGTTAGTGAGACTTATATGAACCCAGCACTACATCTTCCACAGCTATATTAAGCATCCAAGTATTATAGTTTACTGTTTTATGATCTCCCTGCCATACTGCTTGCCCAATTCTACTACATTGTACCTATCAGCCCTTCTCAATAACCACCTTTTGCTGTCTAGTGTCAAACTCAATCATCAGTGTTTTGATGACTTTTTGACACCATATTTTTTTCACATTACCATCTAACAATGATGTTAAGTATTCAGCAATATTTTTTGATATCTGGTTGTAGCTTTTAAGGTTCACAGTGTGAATCAAACAGTAATGTCACAAGTCTTATATAAAAAACAACTGCAAGAGAGACCCCAACACCTTGTCTCGCACCACCTCCTATGTCTATCTTCCATGGAAGGTCCCAATGAACATGAGAGACTTATTAAAGGGCTTTCCCATGCCATAAGGAACAAGTTTACGTTTTTTTTTTGTAGATTAACCTTTATTTGGGTAATCAAATGTTCTAAAGTGTCATAAAATATTTTATCCTGCAATTATTTTTCCCTTGCATGAGGACTCTTTACCAAAATTTGTGAACATGGAAGTCACAAATGTCCATCACATATTTAGGAAATTGGCACCTACTATGAGGGAGTTAGAAACTGCTACATTCTTTACTCCATATACAGTGTCCAATAGGTCTTCTCTTAAGCCTAAGTCTAATCTTATTCTCTACTCTCTCTTGTACTCATCTTTAGCTCTCCTTGAGATTATTGTAATTTTGTCAAATTTCAATACACATGAGATTTTCTTCTATTAAATGGTTTCCCAACTTGGTGTATCAACATTTTCGTGTTATGAAATTTAAGGTGACTTCTGATTTTATCACATATATTTACCTATGATTAAATATTTTTATAGTTGGTCTAATCCTCTCTTTCATGTTTTAAAAGCCTATGCCAGCCATCATCTCTGCTCAATAGTCTAGACTTTAGCCCACTGCCTTGCCTAGGAAGAGAGATGCATAGCCTT